>CAUYON010207175.1:0-74318 GCA_963573935.1 Arctocebus calabarensis
AACTCCTGGCCTCAAGTAATTCTCCTGCCCAAGTTTCCCAAAATGTTGGTATTATAGGCATGAGCTGTCCAGCTGCTATGGACATTTTCACATCGAAGCCCCAGTCAGAAATCCTCAGGACCGCTTGCTTCAGTGTGCCTCCCACCCCAAGCCGGACAGCTTAGTAGATGGCGACTGACAACAATGCAAACTCACTTGTATAAACTGATGGTCGGCTCCACTGCCAACATAACAAAGGGCGCCACCGTGTAAGACACAGCCAGCTGAGTGACAGCCCAGGTGACCACATCATAAGCGACCTTGACAGCTTTTGAAGAAAGGAAGTAATGCCTGTAGTTGTTTCTCACCTGCAAGCCCAGGAGCAAAAAATGGGGAGGAAGGGGGTGAAAAACAAAACAGCTATTACTCCATGCACACAGGTGGTACATCCCAGCAACACCGACCGCAGAAAACAACCCCCATCCAGTTCTATTTTCAGCTAAAAAGACCATTATGGCTCTTCTTACTTGAAAAAAAAAAAAATGTTCACAGTAGAAGAACATTCAAAAGGAAAAAGTACTTTGTTTTCTTTTTTAATATCTCCTAAAGAAAAGCATCACTGAAGAACTTGGTCCAGAGCCTTCTAAGTCTCTTCCATTCGTATATATCCACATTTATATTCTTAATGGCACCAATATATTTTCTAGCCTTTTTAGTTATACATCATGAACTTTCTCCATGTCAGTAGATATTAATCTCCAATACAATTTTTAAGTTAATTATAGAAAAGTTAGCTTCTCTTCCCATCTCCTGTTTTCCCATTGTAGACAATTCTGTGATGCAAACCTTTGTAATAAATTTACACCCTATTTCCTAGTTATTTCCTTTGGGTAATGATGATACAAATAATATTCCTATTAGTATTAATAATAGCAGCTACCATTAATGGAGTGCTTACTGAGTGCCAAGCCTGTGTTAATGGATCATCTCTGCTGATTTTCCCAAAAAGCCTACTGTGTAGGCATCATTATTCTCATTTTATAGGTATGGAAACTAAGACTTAGGTAAAGAGACAATTCTTTGAAATGGAAAATGCTAGGTCAAAGGATATACTGCTTTGTAGATCTTTTGACACATGTGACTAGACTTGCCTGCAGAAAGACACCTAATTTCCAGATGCCAGAATCAAAGGCAGAGCTGGAGTAGGCAGGTCAGCCCCAAACCAGGAAGGAATTCAATGGCCGAGGCTGCCTAGCAAGCTAAAAACTCCATCTCCTACCTAACTTATTTGTGAAAAATGTTTCCAGATCATTCAAAAGAAAGGCTCTACAGAAATGAAACCCTTTCTGCCAGTGAAGGTCACAGAACTAGACATTTTAAGGAATAATATTCTGGACATATTAACACAAAAAATTCTGACTTTTATTTCTTAGCTTGTCCTGGCCATCTGTTCTTTGGTTTCTTTGTATAATCTGAGTAGGTATATGAATCAGAGAAAAGAAAATACCTTTCCTGTTTTCTCTGTACAAATGCACTCGACGTGCGCTTAATTTTAAAAGTGTATTGATAAGTATGAATAGCAATCAATTATCTACCTTGTGCACGTATATATTCCAACACGCCTTTGTCTAACCAAAATAGAAGCTCCTCGGGGAGCTCACAGCGTTTGCTCACTGTGGTAGCCTAGCACCTAAACACTGGCGCACAGCAGGCTTCCTGAAATAATCACAGAATACATGAATTAAAGGACAGGTGAACAGCCACGATGGGGCTCCTGAATTCACATCCTAAATGCAGTTCAACAAATGTCATTCAAAGCGCGTGGCATCTGAAATAAGGAAGGCCACAATCACTATCAACGAGTGCGACTAAGTCAAATACAAACCTCCTTTACGTGACAATGAAAGCATTCTGAATTGCAATTACATCTATATGTATGCACCTCTTTCTTTGAGGACAGTCGTATTTTTTATTCCTTTATTACTTTGTTCTACAACAAGCAAACAGCAGGAACAATCAAGGACAAACTAATGATTCCTCAAAACACCTATAGAACCAAATTTACAAAATTCACAAAGAATTTCACAGAAATTAATTAAGAGACCTGGATCAGGCATGAGAACATAAGAAGTTAGGCAAATTCCTAACAGAAACATTTCTTCTGGCTGCTGTCTCACTGACTGCTCACAGACACTGTGAATTATTTCTAGGCTTAGGGCCATGAAATGAGAAATTCAGTGGAACATAAGCAAAGGGAAGCCCTATGGAGCCCCCATTAATTAATAACCATAGTCATCCATAATTAGTATATGATTAAAAACATTTTCACCTCCAAAGGTATTATTAGGTATTGCCCCTAAAATTCCTTTGGTTTTACAAGCACCCTCTGTAAATAACATGGAAATAAAATGGTTAACCATTTCTGTAATGAGCACAAGTTCCTCTAGACTAAAGTGTTTCTCTAACGGGAAGACTTCTGCGTGCTGTTTGATTTTTCAGAATATCACTACCACCTTCCATCCCTGCTCCCAACTCCTGCTAGGATTCAAAAGATGACAAACACACAAGCTATCAGATTCTTAAGGGAAAGATCCCACATGCAAGGAAGCTTACCGCTCTAGCTGCTAATGTGACCAGGGTTCCAGTTAAGAAGGTAAAATAGTATCCAGGGTAGACACCATGCCACAAAGCAGACAGGATGAAGGTTAGCACCGTGGGGTACCATGGAACTCGCTCATAGCACACACTGTAAAAAGAGGAAAGAACAACCAGTAAAACTTACCAGAAACTTCTGGGCACAGCTCCTCATTTTGGGATCAGAAAACACAGAAATCATTCGATCCATTTACTGATGTGATGTCTGCCTGACCCTGTGCAAGGATGCAGTGTGAGCCAAGCAGCCTGAGCGGCTCTGGTTTCCATGACCACTATCTGATTGGCAATTCCTGGCTCCTGAGGAGATGTTATACATTTTTAACCTCCATAGAATAAATGATCTGGACTGCACCACACTAAAGGTCTGACTGATCACTTTATAATCAGCTAGAGTTCCTCCCACATAGAAGATTTCTCCACGAATGGCCTAATCTAGTTAGTGCCACTGGCCTTAAAAATTTTGGATTCAGGATCAGAGTCTTTAGGAATGAACATCCTCATTTAGTCAAAATCAATCAAAATCAATCAATCTTTCCAACCAAATTCCTATGCCATCTAATTTTATCAATGCTGCAACTCTTTCCATCTTTCTTGGCAACGACTCCAGCACAAAATCCAGGTGGCAGCTATGCATATACACAACCTCTTCAGGTCTCCATGAAGAGGCGTCCATCAGACACAATCCATGAATGTGCCTTACAGAGTGATACTGTGAGAATCCAGAAAAATATCAGCAAATGCCCTGGACTTCTTTGTTTTTGGGGTTGTTTATTAGAACAAAATGGTAGGGGACTGCCCCCCAACTCAGCCTATGAATTGCCAATGATACTCAAGAAGCTACCACCTGGTTTACTAAATGAGAAAGAATACTAAAGAATAAAAAAAAAGAAAATAGAAATTCAAACAGTTAATACCAATCCAGCACTGTAGAGGTAGCTCCCAAGTAACCAATTTAAACCCAAACTAAGGATTATAGCTCCTTTTTCAGAGGAAGAAAAAGATTGCATTTGGGGAAGACAAACATGGGCTGAGCATTTGTAATGTTTCGTTTTGAAATGAGAAGGACATGTGTCTTTATGTATGATTGAAATATTTCATTTTTTTTCTAACATGATTAAAAAGCTTTTTTTGGGCTTGGCGCCTGTGGCTCAGCGGCCTAAGGCGCCAGACATGTACACCTGAGCTGGCAGGTTCGAATCCAGCCCGGGCCCGCCAAACAACAATGATGGCTGCAACCCCCCCCCAAAAATGGCCAGGCGTTGTGGCGGGCGCCTGTAGTCCCAGCTACTTGGGAGGTGGAGGCAGCAGACTTGCTTGAGCCCCGGCATGGGCGGTTGCTGTGCGCGGGGATGCCATTGCACTATGGCCAGGGTGCCAGCTTGCGGCTCTGTCTCAAAAAAAAAAAAAAAAAGCTTTTGTTGTCATTTTGCATGTCTCATTTTAGAATACAAACTCCTAATGGAGACCAGGTGGCTCTTAGCACAGCGTGATTACTCAAAACATAGACACAAAGATGTATGTTAGGGTTATTTGCAATAATTAATATTAATGAAATTATTAATAGAAATTAATTAATAACAATAATGTCAAGGTCAAATTTCAAAAGTTGCATGTTTGAGTCAATTTTTAGAAAATGCTACACTAATTTATTCACATTCCATTTCTTCTGTTACTCCAGCATTCAGACCCAGGAGAGAAGCTACTTATCAGAAACAGCGGAACTTGTCTTAAAGCTTTGTATTGTTATGCTCTCCCCTGCACTCATTATGACAGGCATAATCACCAAGCAGGCCTCGCTGCTTTAAAGACAGCAGATTATTAGCTCCACAGCAAGAAATGTTTCTAATTTTGGAACATGTAGGGAAACAAAAAGACAGAGAACTATCAACAAAAATATAAACTTTAAAAGCCTAAACATGTGGGGTACACAAAGCTTTTACTGCTGGGGACGAACATCAATCCTCTTCAAGGTCTAAGGTGTAGACACCGCCCTAGGTAAGAGACAGCACAGAGGCCAAGAGTCTAGTGATGACAACAGACCGGCGGAGCTTGTATCTATCGCTCATTAGCTGTGTGACTTTGCAGACGGTGCATAACCTCTCTGTCTCACTTTCCTCATCTGTAAAATGGGGATTACAACTACCAGCATCTCATGAGACTGCCGGAGGATTCAGTGAGCACCCAGTACAGTACACAGCCCAGTACACAGCCCAGTACACAGTAATGGCAGCATTAAGTGATACAGTAAATGTGCTGCATTACGAACTTCTCATACCACTATATTTTTACTTTTCATTTACAGGGAATAGACGTTCATACAAAACAAGAGTGTCGGGGGATAATGCCGCTGGCAGGCTACTGCTATTCATCTACTGACTCCCCTCTAAACAGCCCAGGGCCATGAGTAATGAGGTTGGTTTTATTTTTCTTACCACTTTAGCCAAGTAGCTGTCTGAATATTCCAGTTTTGTAAGTACATTTTGAAACTTGTAGCAGTCTAAAAAGAAAATAACACCTATCATTAGCTTCAAAAATACTCCAAGTAATGGAAAGTCCTCCCCAGATTTCCCTGGTAGCAGATCAGATCTAGCCTCTCAACAGTGACTATTCCCAGTTAAGAGTAAATCAGCTGTTCCATTACACCGTAAAACCGCCTGGTGCTTCTAAACTTTCCTTTACAACTAAAGCTGGCCTTGCAAAGTCTTGTTTGTTCTCAAAATTTATTTTCAAATTATAGGAAAACCAAAGGACCATCTTGTGGGCTTCCTTTCACTCTGGTTAAAAATTTAAAGTCATCTGAATTTGAAAACTAAATACTCTTAAAGAGGATTTTACCACAGGAAAAATTCAATCATGTGAACTTAGTGCCTTTACGAGGACAGCTTAAGTTTTCTTTTCGCTGGGTGACCGTCTACGAACTAGGTCAGTTGTGCAGTCAACTCTATAAATAGTTACCCAGGTTCAGATGCTTCCAATTGTGTCTGGGACAGTAAGCGATTTTATGCAAGGAGGGATCATAATACGGAAAAGAAAGCAAAGAAATCTCACCCAACTGGCAAAGAGGCAAGTAAATCAACCACTGAGGAAGATACACCTCAAAGTCAACTGGGTTTTCTCACTTTTTTAAAAAAAAAAAAAGGTCTTATCAAAAACTGGTGGTAAAAAGCATGAAACGAGCATACAAGGGCCAGAATTCCTAAAGAAGTCAGAAAGTCTGGGCGCCACTCTTTTTCTGTTGAAGTTTCTTCAAACATAAGAAACCTTGTTATGTAGGTCATACATTGGCCTGCTGTTACAGGATTGCAAGGGAGGGGAGGGAGAGAGGGAGGGAAGGAGGGAAGAGGGAGGCGGGAAGATGAATGATAGAAAGATGGAAGGATGACAGACTAATTTCTTTATGGGCCGTTTTTATTTCAAAATCCTAAAGAGTAATCCTTATCCATTTCTTCTATGGCTAATAAAATGCTATAAACTTAGCCTCGAGGTACCTAAAATAAAGCACACTTCCTTGTTTTTATTAGCTTCATGCCCTATATCAAAATCCAATGAAAATACAAACTTTCTCCTGGTTTCCTTTTATACTAAATACATAACTTAGCCCTTTCCCCTGAACACAGTGAAAGGTGTCCGTTTTTTGGTGCGTAGCAAGGGTGGACCAGTAGGCACCCGCCCTACAGGACATTCACCTACAGCACTCCATGGCAGCCAGAAGCGGCCCATGAGTTTGGAGGGAGAGAAGAATGTCAGTAAGTAAGGAGTAAAGTCATTAACACACTCCGACTCTCCACACTCTCCGACGTCATCTACACTGAAAAACCTGCGGATTACTTATATTGCTTTTAAAAAACAGGGAAAGGTTATTCTGAAAGCTAGATCTTGTCCCTTTCTGATGTGATTCCTCATGAGGGGGCAACTGCTTCTTGTATCGCAAGAGACAAGTAACAGGAAAAGCATTAATTGTTAATTCGGGATTGGTGTCGGATCTTGGCCATGTCCTAACCACAACTGCCAAGGCTTTCCACCCACAGGAACCTCCAGATCTTCTAGAAAACACAAAAATGGGTGCTTTACCCACTGCGGACCCTCAATTAAAATGAACATTTGTTGAATTTGACTGAACAGAGTAACTAAATGATGTGATGAGTTTAAGTTGAAAGGAGGATGCAATTTACTTAGCTAGATAACACAAATAATAGGTCCTATGTGCTTCTATTTCTTTCTGCTTATGTGCTTTGAGGTCACAATGCCTCAAGGGTAAAAACAGAAGTGAAACTACAATCCTCTCTATAAATTGCACCATACTCTGTTCGGTGAAATGCCCATCACATTCCCTCTGGAGGCATCCAAATATAAAATACCTTGGACAAAAGGCAGAGGTTTTCTCTTTGGCTCCTTCTGGCCTAGTTTCCACCAAATGTGGGTGGCAGGTAGTCAGTCCCAGGTAGCCCTGGCTTCTTCCTCCATAAACACAGCTCCCTCTGCCTAAGCTCCCCAATGGAGCACCTGTCTGCCCTGTGGCGTGTGGAAAACCAAAACCAACAGCAAACATGAGACACCTGGCATTTCTTCTTTTTCTTTTTGAAATAGAGTCTCTGCCTCTGCTGCTCAGTCTACAGTGCAGTGGCATCTTCATAGTTCACTACAACCTCAACATCCTGGGCTCCCGCAATCCTCCTGCCTCAGCCTCCCAGATAGCGACCACCCTCAGCTAATTTTTTCTGGGTTTCTTTTTGTTTGTTTTTATTTTTCACAGTTTGGGGCCAGGGCTGGGTTTGAACCCACCACCTTCAGCATATGGGGCTGGCACCCTACTCCTTTGAGCCACAGGCACCACCTTTTTCTGTTTTGTTTTGTTTTTTTGTAGAGATGGGATCTCACTCTTGTTCAGGGTGGTCTTGAATGCCTAGCCTCAAGCAATCCTCCTGCCTCAGCCTCCCGAAGTATTAGGATCACAACTAAGCCCAGCTGGAAATGACATTTCTGTATGTTGAAAATAATGCCCTCCCTCCTGTTCAGTGAGGAGGAGGAAAGGGCCCGGGGTACGGTGCTTGAAGTAGTGAGTGTGCCAATATGCTCCATGGCTGCGCCTGTCTTAACGGCCACATTATCACTCTTTCACCCGAAGGCCAGCTCTATCAAGGAGAATTTCTAAAAGCTGCATTTAACCAGGGTGGCCTTACCTCAGTATCTGTCATAGGGAAAGACTTCATAGTAATGGTCATACAGAAGGAAGCACCTGATGATTTATTGGATTCAAGCACAGAGACTCATTTATTCAAAATAACCAGAAACACCAGTTGTGTGATGACAGGAATGACGGCTGACAGCAGACCCCAGGTACAGAGGGCACACTATGAGCCAGCTAATTGGAAATACAAGTAAAGCTATGAGATTCCTGTGGATGTGACATGTAAAAGAAGGGCTGACATCTCTCAGGCCTATGCACAGAATGCTGACATGAGGCCTCTTGGTTGAACAATTTTAATTGGTATAGATGAGGAACAAGGCCCTAAGATGTACGAGTGTGGTCCTGTGGGCTATGCCTGTGGGTTTAAAGCCACTGCAGGAGTCAGACAAACTAATCAACCAGCTTCCTTAAAAAAAAAAAAAAAAAATGAAGAAAAACATCTAATTGGACATTTGAGCAGACACTGGAAAATGCAAACTGTCTACCCTTCTATCAATTGATTTCAAACCCTCAGAAATAGTAGTTACAGGTGAAAAATCCTAAATTCAAGACTTTTACAGAAGCAGAGAGTGATGCTCACCTTGTTGATTTAGCAGAGAGAATAAACATTGTGATTAGTTTACCAAATCCATGATGCCATCTGCCTGCATGTTTGGCAACAACAGACCTCTCCCACGCCTCCTACCACTGTATAAATAAAAACAATCTCTTTTGGGGGAGGAGGAAAGGGTCTCTTTGGGGGGAGGAGGAATACTTGGCATTCCTGTCCACTCTGAGCACTAACAATATAAAGAAAACTAAGAAAAACATGGGCCCAAAGAGACCACCTCTGATAATGAAGACATCAAGAATTGTGGTCCAAGAACAAAGATAGGGAAGAGGAAAGCTACAGTATTCTAGTGGCTTAAAAATTGTGCACCATGATGATTCTCCTTACAAATGAATGGATTAGAAATGTTTCCAAAGGAAGCACAGAAGATGCTCATAATACTAAAATCTAAATATGGAGCTTTCCATCGATGGTCTTGGCTAAAGTAGGTGGGGCGTGAACAAGAGAAAATGACATTTGTGCTTTCCAGTTGAAAGAACAGGAATATAAACAACAAAAAAGATTTCTGTGGTTCTGTTTTAGATTTTTTTGTATGTCACTCTTCCTTCAACCCCTGAAACTGTCATCGAAGTAGATATCTTTGAAAAGGGGGGTGGATTCTGAGATGCAAAATGTCCACAAGGTGGCTGGCCGTGGCATTCCCCTGAGAACTGCTTTTCTTTGGACACTCTGATGAAGAATGTGGGGATAAAACACTCAACGAAAGCCACTTTCTTTATTCACTATTAAGGTCTGATTAAAAAGCATAATACACTCACCTCAATTTTCCAGATGTTTAGGTTAGAAAGCAGATTCCAACAGAAATTTCCATCTTTATCCACTCCGCTGAACCCAAAGCCAGCTGCATTATTCACTGCATCAGCTATGGTTTTGAAAATGACACATTAGGATATAGAACAAAAGCCACATTACCACTGTAAAAGACACTAAATATCCGTCTCACTTCAAGATGGAGAGATATGCAGTAGTTTACTTAGAAAAGGAACAAAAAAGGCGGTGCCTGTGGCTCAGTGGGTAGGGCGCCAGCCCCATATACCAAGGGTGGCAGGTTCGAACCCAGCCCCTGCCAAACTGCAACCAAAAAAAAAAAAAAAAAAAAGAAAAGAAAGAAAGAAAGAAAAGGAACAAAAATTTTTTTAAGGACCAGGCACCACTATGAATCAGAAAAATGTATTTGGCTATTTGGTGACCTTGATTTTTACTCATTCATTCCCTAGCTCTTAAGGAGAACACCTGCTAATAAGAGTAAAGGTGCTAGATGTTCACAAAGGCAAAAAAAAAAAAAAAAAAAAAAAACACACATACACAAAAAATACCAAAGAGAGAGATGATTAAAAAAAAAAAAAAAAAATGAAGAACCAGAACAAAGAAATAATCAGTAGGATTTAGTAACCAGCATGATAAGAGGAGAAAAGGGAAAGAAGGTAAAAGTAGATCTAAGCTCAGACGCAAAGACCAGAAGAAAAGGGGGACTCGGCAGAGTGGTCTAAGAGTTGTCCCCAAAGACGAGCTGAGAGCCAGCATTACGCCAGGAAGAGAACAAGCTCTAGAAGAGAAACTGGAGCTCACTCTGGACATACCCTAGTGGCACGTCATGCTGGACATCAGTCCAAGCTGACAAGATGCAATTAAGAAAAGTTCAGGTCCACAAAGAACAGAAAGAGAACCATGAACTTCGGGCCAGCGGCCATAAAGACCACATGTGGACACAACTACCAAAGCCCACCTACTCAGCTAACATATCTAAAAGCTCCTGTTCCCATCTGTATTTCACTTCACTGAGCTATAACAAAATGTCCCCCTGCAATGACTATTTCATCTCTACTCAGTCCCTCAATGAAGTGTTTAGGTAGTCAAATATACTCTCCATGAACTCAACACACTTTTGTTATAATGATCAAGAAGCTAATTTTCTCTTTTCATTTATTTCTAAGTGAAATAAATGAAATCTTACTCTGTTAGGATATCTTCTAAAAAAAAAAAAAAAACCAAACTTATCAAATTACAGCAGTGTAATATCTTAGATCTAGAGATTTCAGAGAAATCTTTCCTTTTCTGTATGAGTTCAAGTTCAACTTACTGCCTTCTGAAGAGCTACTCTAATGGAAAACAACTCGTCCTATGTCTGTCTTTCTTATTTTTGGCATTGGTGATGATGTATTATTGCTTACTTTCTCTCCAGGACTCTAGACAACACTGTCCAGGCATTTCCCAGTTAATCTTCACAGTAGTGTTAAGATGGCGATTAAGGATGTTCTCGCCACTTGACAGCACACTCCATACATGGCCTTGGGAGAGTTATCTAATTTCTAGAAACCTATCCCCTCAAGTATAAAATGGGTATGATAATGACGCATATCTTAAAGGGCTGTTGAAAGGATTAAGTGAATTCAAGTATGTGTATAGTATACACATAGCTCAGTGCTTGACCCAAGTCAGCACTCAAGAAATGTTAGTTTCTATTAACTATTATTATCTGGCTATTAAGGAGATGGAGGCCACAGATGTTAGGTAAACATCAAGATCACACAAGTTATAAACAATGCCAGACTCTGAAGACTAGAATTCTGATCCTACAATCTGAACTCTACTCTGAAAGATCAAAGGTGAAGGGCCGAGTCCTGGCTCTCAGAGATGAAGTCAGAATCCACTCTGCTTAGTGAGCCCACAGATGTTTATGCAAGCCCTGTTTTTGTCTCAGAGCAGTTAAGAGGTTCTGAGATCACCAGTCCAAAAGCGGCTTTCCTTGCACTGTGCAGGACTCCAAGCTGTTATTTCTGGTATATTCATTTACCCACCCATATGTTGGAGTCTGTGGTCCAACACGGCCTGGACTAAAGTTGGGCCTCACTAATTAGTATGTACTATTTAGCAGGGGGCAGGGGGAAGAGGGGAGACAACCAGAATCGTAGGCTAAGTCCAAAAGAAATAGTTTTATTATTTCAATATAAACAGTGACTAGAGCTAGGCTGACATAGTACAGCTCAGCTGAGATTCATCAAGAGGCCAGCTTTAAGGATTAAATTTATAATCGTGTATAATTAGCACATCAATTATCTGCAAATGACATTTTAAAGAGCTGGAGAAAACAATTATTCAGTTAAGCAGTTTAAATATTCCCTGATACACTATTCATTGCATCTTTACTCATAACTAAGACAAAGGTTAATTTTAGACCAGCCTGTGGGATCTAAACCTTAAGAAACTCAAATTCAGATTCATAAAGTAATTCTACTGAAGCTACTCAAAAAAGACCAAGAAAAGGAGAGGGAGGTGGGGAGCGAGAAAAAGAAAAAGAGCTAAGTCTGCAGAGAAAGCTCTGCCCAGAAGGGCTACCTCTGTGCTCTAGTCTGTGTGTCTGGGATGACCCCAAGGGGGCAGAATGACACCAGGGTCCCTGCTCCCTGGAGCCCCTGCCCGTGTCCCTGCCTCAGACTTTCCCTATGAGGCCCCGGGATGGCCTTTCTCTCCCCCTCAGGTCAGGAGCTGACACAGTCTAGAAGTCAGCCTTTAAGCCCTGGGACACAGAAAATGGGAGAGCATAGGCAGGCAGTTTTTACGTTTTATACACTGTATGTACAGTTTACCACAATAAGGAAATATATAAATAATTTGGTACCTGAATCTGGAGCTTAAAACCTGAAGCATGAACTGACAGAAAAACCCATTCAAGTAAATGCTATTCCCTCATTCAGGGGAGTATGAGTTCAACACGAGGAACCGAGTTTATTGTTTTCAATGTCAGTAGATTTAGGAGATACAGTGAACTGTATCATGCTGCAGTCAGGGCTTTCAGTGGACGCATCACCAGAACAGCTGTACACTGAACCCAACCGTAGAGCTTTATCCTTCACCCTCCTCCTGCTCTTCCCTCCTCTTAGACTTCAAGCCACAGCTCTCTGGCATCAAGTACCAGGTCACCTGCAGGTAAAGTGTTCACCTTCCATCCCTAAAACAGATGTGGTCCTCACGCCTTCACAAAACCCTCCCCCAGTCTCCACAGGGGCACGGCGGGGTTTACCGCTCACTTTAGCAAAGCCTTCAACAACCCCAGTCTAAAACTATTTGGAAGAAAAGAGATAAAAGCTTAATACTGACCAAGTCACTGGAAAAAACAAAAAAAAACTTGTGAGAAAACCAAATAAAGTTGAACATTCTACCTCAAAAAAAGAGAAATCACTTGAAGTCAGCTTCTTTCAAAGACCTAAAAATTAACCCACGGTTTCTTAAAGAAGTGTGACCTAAATTCACTAGTGTGCATGTTGTATTACAAAGAAACCAGAAAAAGTACAAGAAAGCCAGATCATTCTGGAATGTTTCCCTAACTTTCACTGTACTAAATGGCCAAGTTTGGTGAGAGCAGAAGCTGCCAGCTTCTGACATCTGTGAATAACATTTGGCTTAAACAACAGCCGGGGTGCTTTTCTCCTCATCCTGGGTAACTGAGTTTATGGAGGGTGGAAGAGAAGAAGGCTACGATGGAAAGTAAAAACTGACCGCGGCTAAACTGCCTTCCGTTATGTATTGTTTGTTTGTTTGTTTGTTTTTGATTAGGTGATTTCTCTTAGGTAGATTTTATAGCAATAAAACAAGGGAAGGTCCTGTCACATATAAAACACTGTGCCGAAGCTGGGCGCCCATAGCATAGTGGTTATAGAGCCAGCCATCACGCACAGAGGCTGGCAGGTTCAAACCCAGCCCGGGGCCTACTAAAACAACAATGACAAATGCAACAAAAAAAATAGCCAGGCACTGTGGCAGGTGCCTGTAGTCCCAGGTACTTGGGAGGCTGGGCAAGACAAATGCTTAAGCCCAAGAGTTGGGGTTGCTGTGAGCTGTGACACCACAGCACTCTACCGAGGGTGCCACAGTGACACTCTGTTTCAGGAAAAAAAAAAAAACTTTGTGCCCAAGGATCATCCATTTTTCCTCGTTCATTTAGGGCCCCTCCGGCAAACTTACCTAATGTCCATGCAAAGTAATACTTGGGTTTTGAGGCTTGCATGACAACATATAAGTAGCAGAGTCGAGTCAGAAAGTTTGCTTTGTAGAGAAACCAGTCATTAAGAAGGCAGGTGACAGGGAAGGCTCTTGTGAGTGTCAAAAACAAAAAGAGAGACACCAAGGCGATGCATAACTTGTATATCACAGCTCCCTGAAAATGAGGGGGGGAAAAAATCAGTGAAACCATTTTCAGAAGACTCAGGTATGAAGAAAACAATTTTAGCAAGGGCATATTAAGAACCTCACTGTTCCAATAGCTGCTTGGGCATTATTCCCTACAAGGAGTGGCAGGAGGCCTTCTTCCTCAGGACATAGTCTGACCCTGGGGATCAAGTGCTATATTGAGGTACAGAACATACCTCTAACATTTGTATTTAGAATTCTCAGCATATTTTACCAACAAAATGTCAGGGGTTTTATTATCCAAATGACAAAAGAAATGGATAACATCACAGGGTGGCAATTTTTCATCACAAAGAAAGAATCATTGACCTTCTACTTCTGTAGGCGGCAGAGCCCAGAAAATGGGCTTGAGCTAAGGAGGACCGAGGCTCAGGTAGGAAGATTCTGAGCCCAGGACCTGGACAGTTACTGGAGAGCTTCAGAAAGCCTTCCAGGATGGTTTAAGTGTTGTCTGCTCCAGAGTTAAGATATGGTGACTTTTTTATTTTTAATTTTTTATATTTTTTTTTACTGTTGCAGATTCATAGAGGGTACAAGAAACCAGGTTACACTGATTGCATGTGTTAGGTAAAGTCCCTCTTATAATTGTGTCCCACCCCCAAAAGGTGTGTCACACACAGATCTCCCCACCCCCTTCTCTCCTTCCCTCTCTCTGCTCTGCCCGTCCCCCACTCCCCACCAGGTACTAGGTCATTAATTGTCCTCATATCAAAATTGAGTACATAGGATTCTTGCTTCTCCATTCTTGTGATGCTTTACTAAGAATAATGTGTTTAATTCCTCTAAATGGAGTAATTTTGCCCAGTTTCTCTGACATTCCAGAGAATGTCCCTCAACATTCAGCAGAACTGTAGTTTCCAGCTTCCTAAAAACACTGCTTTTATTGGGAATGTGGGCACAGCAACAGCGCCTCCTTCAGAGGGTGGAGCTGATGGATATTTACAAGATTCTGAGAACCTTGCCTGGCTCCCAGCTAAGTCCTCACCACGCTCAGACACAGTTATGACTACACCACTGAGAGGCACCGGCTAGCAGGTGCCAGCCCCTTTCATTAGCATATTTTTACCAAAACTGTAATCTCATCCCTTTGCCTTCTCTGCACAAAAATGCAAGAGTCACCTTGGAGAATGATGTTAAGACTCTCAGATAAATTTATTTTCTGAATAAAAGCACATGAAACACGAAAGCATCACAGCAACAGATATTTTCCAGACACACCTGGTTAGTTTGATGCTTGCACAACAGAACAGAAGAAGTTGGGACACCTGACCAACCATAAAATGCATAAATTTACCAAGCCTAAGTTCATGCTTAATGAATAAATCAATTAAATTTCCAAATACTTAACTCGTATTTGGTGTCTAGACTTTAATTAGCAATTACAAAATATTTAACTCAATTTATCCTCATTTCTTCCCTTTTCCAATTTTTATTATTCCTTCAACAAATTACAAAATTTCCCTGAAACACAGGATTTTTATCTGAACCAATTTAGCATATATGTAAAGTTCAATAAGTTATCCCTAATATTAATTTGAGATTAATAAAATTCATGTTAACAATTAAAATATAATTTCACAAAGCCATCTTAAACTCTCTTAAGTTCAGTAAAGCCAACCTATAGGTATGCCAATATAAAACTGGTTTCTCTTACAATAAGTGCAATCCACAAAAAAAAAAAAAAATTAATTCTGGTTTCTCCTCTCTGCTCCTGCCACCTTTTACGACATGCTACATTTTGGCTGTATTTGAATTTCAATTCATAAACACAAAACACCCATAGTATTCAAACATGTTAACTTGCATAGCGCCAGGCACAATGCACACACTACTAGCTGGTTTACAAAGCGACTGCTTTCATATTCTCAGCTAACGAGCTTCTCTGCTAAGTTAACACCCACTGCTCCAACACAGAGAACTCTGCAAATAAATACTGATACCAGTACTGTTTTTAAAAATGAGGAAACAAAGTTACTGGCTAAGATTTCTAGTAAACTGTTTGGCTTTTTAATTGCAACAGTTACTAGTGAGAGTTAGTCCTGGCAGCAAAACTCTATTCTCTGCACCTCTGGGTAAACATGTGGACTCAAAACTTACAGTGGGAGAAGGCTCTGGAAAGCTGTGGAAACCTTTTTGCTTCCAGTTCACTTCCAGCAACTTCATGTGTGTATGTCTTCCCTCGATGAAGGCTACATAGTCCTTGAAATTGTTGCACGGGCCAGCTATGACACTCATGAAATTGAGAAGGTAGCTTACATATTGCAAAAAAGAGGGTTTTGCCCTGTAAAAATAAAAGTTAGAAAGTTGAAGTCTTCAGTCTTTGCTTTTTCTTCCAACTTTGCAAAGAAGCAAATCCTAAACAATAAACACACGTTATCTCTGTAGGTTTTATATGCGACAGGCCCTTTCCTTGTTTTCTTGCTATAAAATCTACCTAAGAGAAATCTTGTGGAAAGGAAGTTACCAAGGCAGGTAGCCCAGTGCTTTGTGGCACCCTCTGCTGGCTGTCAACACTCAGGGCAGGGTCCAGGAGGGGAAAAGTAACTGAGGCCGGGAAACGTTCTTTTCTCATCACCCTTATCTGTTCTATGGGACAAAATGAAGGCAATAAACAAAAGGCAGGGTGGGAACGTGACCTAATGTTAGCTGATTGAGATGCTTTGCAATGGGAAAACTCCAAGTGCCAAAATAAATACAAAACAACTAATGGGTGGAACCAGTTTCCACTTGAAGAGGCCACACAAAAGTACTGCTCTAATAGCCTCTTGTCTGCTTTGGCATCCAGGGCTGGGTCCTAACACAAACCAGGGTAGTGATAGAAAAAAAAAATCTGCAGAAAACAATTCTAAGTGGTGTTTTAATGGCATTGGGGGGTGGGGGGCTATTCTTCTAACAAGACAGAATGGTGGGGAAAGCCTTTCTGAGGCACCACTGCTAACCAGGTACTGGAATTATACCCTACAGCATTTACACCTCCATAATGCTTAATAAACTGATTAGAATCTTTCAGTGGAGCTCTATTGCTTCCAAGTCCCAATTCTTTAATAAAGGAGTGAAGAACTCAATCTGTTCTACCACCTATGTAATTCCTCACTTATCCCTAACACTGTCCAGTAGGGTTAGGATTAGGGCTAGGGCTAGAAAGTGAACTCTACATGGCTGTTACCCCACATCTGCTTTCAGATCAATTCCAGTTAAATGTGATTCTCCTCCTACTTCAAATAGCCTTCTCCTCCTCCATCATCCCCTTCCTGCACATCAACACTGGCAAACCCTATCTACAGCCTTCCTCCTGTATTTATCTCCATCTGTACTCATCTCTCCTACCCTACTTCTTATCTTTCATCGTGCTAGCATTTAATCACACTGATGTGCACTGATAATTAACTGTTTAAGGTTCCCCAGATATACACCGGCAACAATAATTCTGCAGTAGACATGACCACCCCAGTGAGTGAAGAAGAACCTTGAAGAACTAATAAAATTACAGATCCATTTAGTCTTTGACCTCGTAATCTCTCTTCATGGAATCTATCTATCCTAGACCCAAACCCCTTTTAAAATGATCTCATGCAAGGTTATTCATTACTTACCCTTTTGAAAAGCCAAAGACTGGTAAACAATGTACATGCCCAACAACTGCAGATTCATTAAGTGAATGATATCATATCCATACAATGGAATTAATATGCAAATATACAAAATGAGAAAACTCTCTAGATACTGATACGAAAGGGTTCGAGAATCTTATTGCTCAACTTAACTTACTTTATGGCAAGTCTGTGCTGTTCTGCAGAGAGGTCTTCAGCTCTTCGACCTAATCCTAAGAAGAAAATTTAGAAGTAAGATGAAGTAAAGCAGATAACTAATGCTAAAAGAGTCTTACCAAAGTCATTTGAAAGGGTAATTTATTTTTGCTCTATAAGTCATAAAGAGCTTCCATTTTCCATTTTTTTTTAATATCCTGGTTCTAAAAGCTACCCATAAGTACCCGTGGGAGAAGGAACATCTTTATCAGCTAATAAAGAAGAGAAGGCAGGATCCAGAGGCCACTCCTGTTTAATTCACATTGAATGACATGGACCTCAGAGAACTCTCCCTGTCACATGGTAGTCCCTTACCATGTCCAGGTGTGCAATTTAGAAGCACACACGAACTTCATGGTCAGCCTGTCTTTATAGTCTTCATTGCTACATTAACAAAATAAACCTGCATTTCATAGGGTGCCCCAGTTCAAATATTCCCTGATTATTCTGTGTGCAGACACCTGATACAAGCTGAGATAATGGGTATGGGCTAGAATGGGGAAAGAAAAGGGGGGCAATTTCTTCTCACAAGAGACAGAAGAAATGTAACCCTGAGTCCAGGAAAAAACATTAGGAGTTACCAGATTTATCTTCTTTTCAACACTTATCCATAGCAGAAAAACTCCCAACCAAATCCTATGAAATGTACATGTTAACTAGAGTCAAAGAAACTGAAGTGTTATTGCATAAGTAGTTCAGCAACTCTAAAACTGTATGTTCAGCTAACGCTGACGATGGCCACCAACCTTGAAGGCAATTCAAAAACATGCCTAAGAGAAGGCAGAGTATTTGTGGAATTTACTTGTTCCTCCACAAGAAAAAAAGAAAAAGGCAAATAAACATTTTGCTGCAAGTAAGGAATCTTCCAGAAAACATGGTAAACTGAGAACACTTTAAAAAGTAAATTTAGGCCAAAAGTCTGGTTAACAAAAAACAAGTGTTTTCTAAGATCTTATCAAGGAGTATATCTCTGGCAATCCTAGAAATTAAACTAAATTTAGCTATTGGTTTATGTTGCTTATGTTAGTCTATAACCACTGAAACTGGAGTTTCCATTACACACAGTGTGATCATCCCATCATGATTTACTTGGGACCCCCCAGTTCTGGTACTGAAAACAATATCCTGTGAAACTTCTCAGTACTGGGCAAACTGGGGTACTGGTTATCCTAAGAAAAGCTTTATTCTTAGTATAAGATTACCCAGTTATCTACAGAATGACTAATTCAAGTGTGAACTAGGAATATACTAGGGTGAATGAAATTAAATCAATTCCCAAGCTTTAAGGAAAAAAAATAAGAAACTAGCTGTCAGAGATAAATCTTCTCCACCTGCCAACACATAAAGAAATTTCAACAAAAAGTGCTTGCCGGAGCAGTACAAATCCGCAGAATAGACTTTTCCTAATTGCACCTGGCATCTCTAAAGCCTACATTGAAATCTTCTGCCCAGCTGAAATAATCCTCCTCCCTTTCCTGGAACCCAGTTTGAGCAGTGTAAATCGCACTGTCTGGTCATTTTTAGGAAGAGCCTGAGTAAAGAAAATGTTCACTTTTATATGAAGATTCTTCCTTACCCAGCTTTTTAGAGGGTTAAGCTAATCTTATTAGATAATTTTCCAAGCCAAAAAAACCCCAAAAACCTAGCATTAAAAAATGATTAGCCAGCCAATGCTGTTTAATCTTTTATTGCCTCATGAGCTTCTCAGAGATTAAATCAAAGCAAAAAAAAGAAAAAAAGCCATTTCTTTTTAACAGATTTGAAAACGAGGGGCAGAGGGCGTCACAAATTAAATTTAAAACATTGTAAGGATAAACAGAAAACCCTCTGCTCTCAGTGCAAATATTTCAGTACATTTAGACCTCAGATTCATCAGGAAAATGGTGATTAACAGCTGGGAAAGTAAAGGCTATTGTTGAAGAGGCCTGGAAATTTTGAATAAGATAAAGCCAAGACCTGCCAGCACTCATTCTAAACTCTGAACTGTGTATAAAGTATAAAAAGAAGAGCTCTGAGTATCAGGGTCATTTTGCGAACCAAAAGGAGGGTCATTTTTCTCACCATCATGAACTTGGAAAGCCAATGTTGTGATCTTCTGAGTGACAATCATCAGGGGCCTAGAAGGAAGACAGCAAATAATCAAGACTGGCAAAAGTGCCCTAGGAAGTTGGGCAGTGCCTGTGAGTAGGGCGGCAGTCCCATACACCGAGGGTGGCAGGTTCAAACCCAGCCCCAGCCAAACTGCAACAGAATATAGCCAGTGTTATCACCTAAGCCCAAGAGCTAGAGGTTGCTGTGACACCACAGCACTCTACTGAGGTCAACTAAGTAAGACTCTGTCTCTTAAAAAAAAAAATGCCATAGGAAGAAACATGTTTCTCTAGATGGTGGTCTTTCATCTTAAAGTTTATTAAATAAAGTACAAAAACATTAATTCAAAATAAACTTATTTCCCTTCCAAATCACCTTAAATAAGTAGCTATAACAACAATGAATAATAAGCTCACACTAGATAGTATGTCATGTTTTGTCACTCAAAATGTGGCCCCAGTACCAACCACCACCCAGCATCACCAGGAACTGGTTAGAAATGTAGCATCATAAACTCCAATCTAGACCTAGAAGATGATAATCTCCATTTTAACAAGATGGCAGGGGAATTCAAATGCCTATCGAAGTGTGAGACGCAATGGCTTGGTAGATATTTCATCCAGTGTGTTGGTTCCTCTTGTACAAATATGTATATGGGCTTCTTCATCCAAATATGCTCTAATATGCTTTTTCTGTTAAAGGTAATTTCCCCAGGCACACAGAGTAAAAGATACATTTGAAAAATGCAGCTGCTTATAAATAAATCATTTGTTAACCAAAAATAACTCCAACCTTAACTTGCCTGAGAAGTGGTACCTGTGTCAATAAGGGTGCCAAGATAATTCAATGAGAGCAAGAAATGACTTTTTAACAAATGGTAATGAGACAATGAAATATCTACATTTCAGTTCATTTGGACTTCAAATTCAGAGTACAAAAATTAATTCAAAATGGACATAAGACCTTAACATAAGAGCTAAAACTATAAAACTCTTAGAAGAAAATATAGGTGTAAATCTTCGTGATCTTAGATTAGGTGCTGATTTCTTAGGTGTAACAACAAAAGCACAAGCAACAAAAGAGTAGAATTAAATGAATGTCATTAAAATTTAAACTTTCATGCCTCAAACAATATACACCACCAACAAAATAAAAAATGTTTCACAGAATGCAAGAAAATATTTGCAAATCATATATCTGACAAGGGACTTATAATGGAATATATAAAGAACTCTCACAACTCAAAAAGAGACAAATAACCCAATGGCCAAAGAATGTGAATGGATTATTTCCCTTAAAAAAATAGGCAAAAGCCGGGTGTGGTGGCTCATACCTAAAATCCAAGAACTTTAAGAGGCAGGATTGCTTGAGCCCAAGAGTTTGAGGCCAGCAATGGAGGCTCAATTTAAAACTTAAAATTCACTCTCTGGTGACCATGCTATTTGCAAACCAAGCAAATTCCTACATTTGATTTAATTTGTAACTTCATGTTATGACCTAAGAATAGACATATGAATAAGGAGATAAAATGCATTGCAGAATTAACCTAATTTTCAGTAAAAACAGAACACTTGTTCTCTGCTCTCTAAAGTCACATTTACTATATTCCAACATTGGGCACATGTTCAGCAAAACATAAATATCCACACGCTCTGCAGCCAAGGAGGGCTAGCCTCTCAGATCTGCTGCGGGCGGGCGGAGCAGACTGGCGTGGCTGCTGTGCAGATTCCACCCAGGTCCACGTTGAGGCCACGCCTCCCTCAGGCTGCTCCCAGCCAATCACTGAGTGCAGCAGGGCTACTTAGGCAAGACCCTCCCTACCAACTGTGATTCTCCCCTGCCAGGGGAACTTTAGCAGGAGGACTCTGCTGAACATGCCAAAAAAGTCTCAGACTTGCACTGCTATCTAACACCTCTTTCCCTTCTTGCCCTCTCTCCTTCTCGGGGATTAGACTCGCGCTTCAATCTGCAGCCTCTCTCAGCCTCATCCATTTCCCTCCCCATTTTCCCTGGCAGGCATTTCACCAAACAAATCTCTGATAAATCTGTTTCCATCTTGGCATTGCTTCTTAGAAGATCCAGACTAATGTAATAGATGATACTGAATAGCTTCAGTAATGTCAATAACTACTAATTATTGAAGATGGATTATGTAACATCGGGTCTACATAAAAGCTACATTGTTGTCATTCCTTAGAAAAGATACCTCTTTCTTTTGAGAGGGAGGGGAAAAAAGCTATAGATTGAATATCGTTCCACATCATTCTAGACTATACTTTCAACAATATGTTGCTTCTGTTTTAAATATCTAGTTTCTAGCAATTTAAAAAACACACGCACATTATTGTTAGTTTATTTGAAAAATGAACTAGTAACTAACTTGTGGGGGTGGGGGACATTAAAAGCTACAAACTAGAAAATCTTGTTCATTAGAAGGAAAAGGAGTTAAAATCTTCCCAAGTACTTGCTTTTCTGTGAACGTAAGGAAAAGCACCATACTGTCTTGCTCCAAGCAAGTCCTCTCCACACACTGTTCAATTTGATGAATCTATTTTAACTTATGGATAGATCAGATGCAAACATTTAGATTGCATAAGCTACTGAGACTTGAGAAGTGAGCGGCTTAAGATAAAATTTAAATATCAACCATGCCATATTTCATTCAAACATAGAACAATCACTTGCTGGTTTAGGATTGGAGTTCATGTTGCTTTTTTTTTTTTTTTTTTTTTTTTGCAGAAAATGCAAACTTCAGTATACAGGAACACATACCAGGAGTACAGGAAGGTCAGGAGCAGGAGGACAGCCATAAATGGCTCCTGGATGCACCAAACAATTTCCTTAGAAGAACGAGACCTCAAAATGTAAGCTGTACTCAGATTTTCCACACACCCACCCCTCCAATCTTTGGACTTGTACATACTCTTCCATTATAGGCCCTGTACTTGGAAACCGTCTGACCAATCTGGAAGTGAAGTTTGAGTCCAGCAGGGGTTGAGGTGGGGCCGTTTCCCTACAAACTTCTTTATCATGATTTTCAAAAAGCCAAAGAAAAATCTATTTTTCTTCTTGACCCCAACATGATTAGCTTAATTTAGATAATAAAATATAAGGAGGAAAATGAAGTAAGGGAAAAGGGAAAACAGGTAGGAGGATGTGTGCAGAATAAAAAGAAATAACAATGCCAACAGCCCTCCTACCCCACCTCTGCACCCATGAAATGGGTGCCTTCTGATACAGACTCTGGGCAACGCACCAGAAGTGCTGCCCATTCATCCATTTCCATTTCCTATACCATTTCACAACCAGAAATGATGTGTCTTTAAAACATTAAACAAAATTTCAGTACCACCTACCTAGTTTACTTTAATCTTTGGACCTAAAATGGTTCAGTTCTGATGTTCCAGGGAAGAGGGGAAGGAACAATGAGATAACAGTCATCCGTTATAGGTGTCGTGTCAAGACAGCCAATATCTGGCTGGCCAGCATCCAGCTTGAGCTGATAACTCAAGCATCTTATTCTTCCCAACAGGTAATTTTAGGACCAAAAGGTTACACTTCATACTTTTCTTACTTTCTTTATATTAAAAAATCCACTTGTGCTACTTCGATACCATGAAAACCAGAAGTCAGGCAAGCAAGAAGTCTGGCATGGTAACAAAACACACAGACAACAAACTTCCTATCAACAGTAACCTATGTCAATACCAACTCCAATGAGCACCAAGATACAATGTGACTAGCCTGTACTAACAGTAGCTTAGACCCAGTAGTTCTGCCCCTCCTTACCCCAGCTCCTTGAATAACTGCAGAGAAGGAGGACAATAGTATGGCTTTGGCGTAATGATTCTAAGTTCCTACAATTATGCCAGCATGGAGACAAAAGTTCAGGGACTCTAAAAGTCACAGAGAAAGTACACAGCTCTATCAGCCTCCTGCGGCTACAACTAACGGCCAAGTACTCCCCTGGACTTGTTTCAGAGTTTGCTGGTAACTGTTCAGAATCATCCAGTGCTGAATTCGAGGAAAAAAGCTTTTCCCCTTTCCACTTCCATCGTTTCCAAAATTTAGCTTCTATACTCTGGCACTTGACAATAAAATCATCAACACTCCATTTTAAAGGAACCTACCAAATATACCTCTTATAACTTACACTTAAGTCAGCAGAATTACACTCCAAGTGACTAAGCTGGCAGCAGCCTAAAGGAGAAACATGAAATACACAAATCGTGAAATCTCTTTGCTAATACCTTCACTTTTCCATATTTTAGAACCCAATTTCTGAACATACTGGACTGGTCAGATCAGGCGACCAGGATGTCATAAAGCAAAGAGCAAAACACTATCCATGGAACGACACAGCAAATGATCTCCACCACCGGCACGTCACATTCCTATTATGCTTCCAGAGGGTAAGAGAGAACACCAATGCTGGTGTTCCAATCCTGCCAGCTGCCATTCATCAGAATCTTTTAGTGTGCATGCAGATGTGTTTAAATAGAATTCTATGATGTTTCCTTATTATCACAGTAACATAAGAGTACAATGAATATTAAAATCACCAATAAAGACCTTGCTCTAGACAGAACGCTCTCAGCATTTTCAATATTTCTTTCCATTCTTTTTCTCTTTATGTCCACATTCAGCAAAAGAAAACATGGAATCCAACCAAGTGTATTTTTCTGGTGGTTTGTGTCGTCTTTGAGAACATCATTTTCACTGTGGGCATACTAGCACCATAATTTAATCAACTGCTTTTAGGTGACTAGGATGCTTCTAGTCTTTCACAATTACTGACAACAGTTAAACATGCTTATGAAAAAAATTGATTTCCTTATAGTAACTCAACTCCTAGGAATTTATCCTATTATGAGATGTCAACTTTTAAAATATTCTTGTTGGAAATTTATAGTGAAATTGCCTTCCAGAAGGGTTATACCAATTTATATTCCTACTAGCAATGTAAAAGAGTCTCATTTCATAATGCTTTATGAAACAACACATGGGCCACTCACACTGCCAGCATGATGGGAGAGCAATTATCTGCCTAAATCTGGCCTAGCCCAGAAAAAGGAAATAAGAGTTCTTGCTGCTGCCCTCTGAAGAAGACTCAATTTGCACCCTTCTGTGAATAAAAAGGAAGAATTAGTCCACTGTCACAAACCTAAAAGAAATCAAGTACCAGCTGGATTATAAGCAATTGCTGAGCTTCCTCCCAGGAAAACAATAAATATTCCCCCATATCCAGAGAAAACATAAAGGACATTTGCCACTACCTGTATGGACAAAAACTGTATTAGCAGCACTAATAAAAATGTGCCTAATGTGTTATGCTCACCATTAATGTCAAGTCTAACCCATGAAAACATGATTACTCTTAGAATTATAAATACAATTTCAAGTCCCAGAATAACCTAAAGTACAAGTTGATGTGTTCTCCAAAATTAAATATATATGTATACACACAGTATATATGTTGTTTGACACAAACGCTAACTTCATCCAATCCCTTTCAATTCCTGTCTGTGCTCTTATTCTGAAGGTGTAATAAAGTGTGCTAAGGCCTTGTGCACTCTAAAGAGAATGGCTACGCCTCAGGCTTGCCCTCACCAGGTTTAAATTCAAAACGCTACTTTATCTCTTGACAAAATCCTAAACAAGATATTTCAACTGAAATAAATAGTAGGGGCAAATCAATTAATTCCATTCTGAAGGAGAAATACGTGTTTGCTTGCACGCTTGTAATGAGAAACAGACATTGGTAAAGAACCTCTCCAAATGACAACTTGTTATTCAAAACATCTTGTCAACTCCAGGTTGGCACGTATCCACCATTTAGGTTGACTGACATTATCCAAGAAGGTGGACACCAAGGGAGGTGTCGCACATTTACGGTGGCAGGGAAAAATATTGCTTAATGATGATCTGTTAAAAAAGAAGAGACGACATTCCAAGAATTACATAGTAATTAGAGAGCTAAGTCATGTGCTACTTTCAGGCAGATTTTTCGCTTTATAATCTTTCTCTAACAACAGAGCCCTTTCTAGTGCAAACAGTCTGTAGATTTGTGTGTAATGTCAGAGATTTCCTAATACGAGCAAATCCAAAAAAGGCCAGAGAATAAATATCACTTGAGGAATTTTATCAAGAAAATATGCCACTAAAAGTGAAGTGCAAGTACAGATTTTCTCCCCCCCCCATTGTCCAATGTGAAGTCCACCACGTTTTACAATCACACAACGGTTTTCCACAAATGCCCTTTTTTTTTTCCTTCTGGCAACTTACCACAATTCTGATTACACTAAAAAAAAGATGTAGAAATTATTCAAGAGTTTGCGGTTTTAATAACAAGCAGAGGAGACGTGACAAGAGCAGCCAGAGATGTGGACTATAGAGGCTGCACAATCAGGGACAAGAGACAACTGTTAATTTGAAAAGTATAGAGTCATAAAACCATGTGTATGAGTTTCCTAGAGCTGCTATAACGAATTGCCACAGCTGGGTGGTTTACAACCATAGAAATTTTTTCTTCCCGCAGTTTTTGAGGCCAGAAGTCCAAAGTCAAGACGTTAGCAGAGCTGCTTCCTCCTGGAGGCTCTGAGGGAGAATCTGTTCCACGCTTCATTTGGTGGTGACAGCAATCCTTAAAAGGCCAGGCATTACCCTTCCAGCTGCTGGAGGCAAGGAAACATGGATGGAGGGGCCAGGACAGCCAGGGGTCAGGGTAGCAGCTACTTGTCAGCTGGCATGAAAGAATGTCTGTAGTATTAATTAGTAAGAGCCATCAAATAGAGGTTGGCAAACCTTTTCTGTAAAGAGCCAAACTAAGTATTCTAGGCTCTGCAGCCTACGTGGCTTGTAACACTACTCAACTCTACCAGCATAGTACAAAAGCTGACACAGACAATACTCAAATAAGTAAGTGCTAGATTGTTCCAATACAGCTGTACAAAAATGGCAGAACAGATACAGCCTACAGGCAGTTTGTGACCTGCCTTTCAGCACAGCAGATCTAACAGTCCTACAGAACCAACAAATCTTCAGCCACTAGCTCATTCACTAGCACGAATTAACCAACTGACTCAACCAGCCACCAATGAATCTCACAAGCACACTTGATGTTTACAGAACCCAAGAGACTGAGTTAAAGTCAGCAGTCAATCCTCCCCCAACATCAAGATACTCACCCAGAAAAATCTGTAGTGAGAATCCCATAATGGAAGATATATATTCGGCTGATGTGGCATATTGTCAGGTATCCCATTGCCACAAAAAAAGAGTACCTGAAACCAAAATCACAGTCAGATTATTATACATGGCAACAATGTCTCCAGTAAATGTTCTCTTCTCCCTCTCCCTCCACACACAGTGGCTCACAAAGTCCTATTTGGTGCCCCTTTCCACCTCCTGCTCTCACCCAGCCCGTCATCTCTCCTCACCTGGACCACTGCTGTGGGTCTCAGCTTTGATCACATAATGAGATCGCCTGTAGAGCTCTACAAACTACACATGCCTGGGGCCCACCCCCAGCTATTCTGGCTTAACAGATGTAATTCCAATGTGCAGCCATGGCTGGGAACCATGCGTAAGGTCTCGCACCCAAGATTCTCCTCTTCATAAACCACCGTGTTTACATGATGATCTTCGTAGAATATAAATCATCACCATACTGCTGGCCGTTCTCTTCTTTAAACACTTGGTTCTCTTGGCTCCCACTCTCCTTGTCGTCTTCCCTTCTCTCCTCTCTGGTTAACTCACCCAGGGCTCCTTGCTCAGCTTACCTTCCTCCGTCTACTCCCCAGGTGTCAGCATTCCCAAGCTGTGCTCAGGATCCTCCCTGCTCATGCCACAGGCATCAATTACCACTTTCTCATCAGCACTCTCTGGGTCCCTCTACCACACTACCAGTGTGCCCACGAGCCACACAAACACAGGCATATGTGTCCATTCGTAAGGACGAATGTTACTTACGATATTCAATTAGCAGTAGAACCTCCATATTTGATCACCTCCCTACATTGACTACCTCCCTAAGATGACCAAATTTTCACAGACCAGACATGCCCCACATGTACATATCAATACATACATTAGGCCTTATGTTGGCCAATTTGATACAGTCCCTTGGGTGGTCAAACTTACAGAGGTTCTACTATATATATGATAAGCTGTGCAAAGGATTGAATGGTTACATCTCCCTAAAATTCACAGGTGGAAATCCTAACCCCCAATTTGACAGTATTAGGAGATGGGGCTTTGGGAGAAGTAATTACATCATGAAGATGGAGGCCTCACAAGTGGAATTCATGCCCTTACAAAAGAGACCCCTGAGAGCTCATTCACTCTCTTCTGCCATGTGAGGACACAAAAAGACAGCAAGTCTATGACCCAGAAGAAGGTCCCTGACAAGACACACCAGCACCTAACCTCAGATTTCCAGCCTCTAGAACCAAGAAATACATTTCTGTTGTTTATAAGCTACAGTCTATTGTACTTTGTTATAGCTAAGACAATCTAAAACTATAGCTAAGACAACTCAAAACTTTTGAATCCTCTTTACCATTATTTGCAAATAAACTAAACTGTTAGCTCCATGGGGGCAAAGATGGGCACGTGCGATTTGTTCACCATAAGCATCTGCTGTGTCAAATGAACAGACAACTCCATAACTGCTACTCTTCTCAGACGTTTCCAAGGGACACTGCTATCTAGCCACACTGCCCTGAACACAGCACGCAAGGCGCCCCACATGCTGAGCTCTACCTCACCTTTCTGACTCATGTGCAGCCACGCTTCACGTCTACCTTATGTCAAATTATACGGCACTGCTCACATTCCACAATTAAATCCTGTATTTCCAGGCTAGATACCTTTCTTCCACCTGCCAACTTCGCTCTCCGTCCTTAGTCCACCTGGAAACTGCCTAATTTTTAGATAAGGCTCAGCCTCAATACCATTTCTTGAATGTATCCCTTGGTCTAGTCTGGCCCTGTCCACACCACCCCATCTCCTGTCCCTCCCACCAGAGCCCCCGCCCACATCCTTACTCCACTGTCTGTATCTCTAATACTACAGGCTAATACGTACATAATCATAACATTGAAATTATTTATGTAAGTGTGTCTTCCCAACTCATGGTGACCTTGAGCATCCCACCCTTGACTTGATACATAAGAAGGGGTCAGTTACTGTTGGCTGAAATGAACAGAAAGGAATACATTACACATTTTAAATGGTTCATTTTTAATGCCCATCAGATACGGACATTAATTCGGAAGACATACTTTTTAAACAGGAAAGAGCTATATTCTGGTATTAAATTATATCAAAGTCAGATACTAACATTAAAATAACTCATGAAAACTAGATCAACCTAAGGAATAATAAGGTAAGGATAATAAAAATTCATTTGGTAGCAAGGCACATCCAGGTAACAGGAATAGAGTTCTGTTAACTTTAAAGTGGAATACAACATTAAGGCTAGGCAGGGTGGCTCACACCTGTAATGCTAGCACATTGGGAGGCCAAGGCAAAAGAATAGCTTGAGACCAGAAGTTCAAAGCCAACCTGGGCAACAGAAAGAACCTGTCCCTAAATTAAAAGAAAAAAAAAAAGAAATATATATATATGTAGCATATACATATATATACACACACACATGTATAGACACATACACACACCCCAAGGGACTGTTAAAAAACTGCTCGACATACAGAGGTAGCCAACATAAGGAACCAGGCCACCTGTACTGGTAAGTACATGTGATGTATGTCTGTTCTATGAAAATTAGGTCAACTTAAGGAGGTGGTCAATGTCGAGAGGTGGTCCATTATGTAGGTTCTACTGTATATACAAAAAACCTTGAGTTCTCTTTACCATTATTTGTAAATAAAAATGTTACTCTTTAAAAAGATTTTTACCTACCTTGGATTCAGATGGTCAATAAGGCAAATGACTAGAAAAAAACAAACAGCTCCCTTAAGAGTTGGAGTAAGGGCAAGGTGCAGTGGCTCATGCCTACAATCCTAGCACGCTGGGAAGCTAAGTTAGGAGGACTGCTTGAACTCAGGAGTTCAAGACCAGCCTGAGCAAGAGCAAGATCCCTGTCTACTAAAAACAGAAAAATTAACCAGGCACTGTGGTAGGCACCTGTAGCCCTAGCTATTTGGGAGGCTGAGGCAGAAGTATCACCTACATTAAGGAATTTGAAGTTGCTGTGAGCTAAGCTGACACCAAGGCAC
Source organism: Arctocebus calabarensis (assembly GCA_963573935.1). Lineage (NCBI taxonomy): Eukaryota > Metazoa > Chordata > Mammalia > Primates > Lorisidae > Arctocebus > Arctocebus calabarensis. Next base: position 29,758 of record CAUYON010207175.1, read on the forward strand.
TCTAGCATGAGCAACACAGTAAGACTCTGTCATTAAAAAAAAAAAGAGCGCAGTCAGGCAGGCCTCCTTCCCTCCAGCAACTGTTCCCTCTTTCCCGTTCATGAAGCTCAAGGCAGGAACACAAAACAGATTCAAAAGGCAGATTCTTCCAGTACCATTCCGAATGCAGCCACCCTGCTGCTTCCCCTCTGTCCTCAACACGATTTAGACCCACACCTTCCCTGGCCCAGAGGGTAAAGCAGGCTCAGCTCATTGTTGTAATAAGACCCCACCTGTGAAAGAGGGTGCCAAGTGCTAAGTTCCAATACAACAAGAATGTCCTGGCCAAACCTAAAACATGTAAGGAATCCAGGAGCAGGAGAGAATGTGTATTCCAGAGACAGACAACTTGAGTTCATATCTCAGCACTGGCAAAATAACCCATGGAGGGAGAAGCTGACACAGTGGTCATTCTAGGAAGGAAGGCTGTGGTAGAGATCCAGACGTGAGTAATGGTAACACTCTCCTTGCTGACCTGTCACCAGATGTGTCCATTCTGCAAAAATTCATCAAACTATTTGCTTATTTATCTCTTTGAGCTTTCCTTTCATCTCAGAAAAAAAAAATATGTATCTTTTAGCATCATATTAGAAAGAATATATTTTAAATAATGAAATTAAAGATTAAATAATACACTAAATGATATATTCAATGATAGTTTACCTACTTTAGTGGATTAAGAGGAGCTGGACTTACGACCCGGGACAAAGCAGGGAGTCTAGAATTGCTGACTGTGTCACCATGTGCTCACACAAGGGCTTCCAGCAGATACAAACTATGTTCTGCTCCAGTGGGATAATGTACAGTAAACTGATACCTGTGACTTCTGCCCAACATAGTGGCTGGGGAAGGAAACAGAGATGCTACTCCCTAGAACTCTCTAAACAAATCCTGAACACAACCATTCCAGAAATAAGTTAATTTTATATGAACCAAACCCTGACCCTGCCCTCCTTTTCCCAGCCATATCACAGAACTTGTTACTGGCTCAGTGGGCTAGAGGAGAGCAATTCACAAAGAATCAGGAAGTCATGGTATTGATGAGAACTTGCGTTCAGATTACTATGAGGCCCACACTTTGTAGGTGGAATATGTCATGCACACCGAAACCGCATGACTTGGCCAAACTCACACTGCTAGAAGGACCCAGATTTCCTGACTCCACTCGAGGGCTCGTTCCCTCATTCAAGAGGAAGCAATTTTGAAATTTTTTTTTTCCTTTTTACATTTTACATTTACACAGTCCATCCATCAGGAACTGTGAACATTCCCTATTTTTGCAACACTGGCAACCACATGAGCAAAGAAACAGGGGAAGAACTTGTTCTGGCATCTTTCTTTTTGGTCTTATGACAGCCTTCCACCACACCACAATGTTCCTGCGGTGAGACAGTCACAGCCTGCCTGGGAACCACTCTGCCAAGGCCAGAGTATTCCCTTCCTACACCCGGGAATGGAGCCCTGCAAACCTGAACACAGCAAACCCGGGCCTGAAACAGAGCCAGGGTGCATGTAAGTTGCTGACCCCTGAAAAACGGGCCACACCCCACCAGCATCACACAAGTGTGTGGAGGGATGACAAGTTATATTTATAAGGTACTTGGAAATGTGCTATACAGACACACCAATATGATGATTAATCATTTACTCAATTGCTTCCAAAACCAAGTTTAAGTAAAGTCAAGCATTTTCACTCCCTACTTTTAAAAAATCGCTTTTAGAAGCATTTAGTCATCACATAAAGCATGTCCAAAACCCATTCCTTCCAAATGATAAAAGTGGATTTCCTATTTCCTTTCTGGAAGGAATGACATGATCCCCTCCAAGGAGGATACTGAGAAGAGGAAGGATTAGAATTCAAATTTTCAGAGCTCATTTGGCTACCACATTAACTATAAAATGTAAAAGCATGCAAATATTTGCTCTTGAAAACCATAAATTTATTATATTATTACCAGATTATACAGTGAAAAGTTAAAGTTCAGTGTTTTTAAGAAGGAAAATTACTGTGTCTTAATCAAAGCACTTTCTGAAGCTGAAATGAGGCTCTGCTTTTCAGAGAAGCTATCTGAAAAGAAGCTATACAAGAATAGCTATCTTTGAAAAGTTAATTCAGTCACTCATTCCATAAATATTTATTGAGCCCTTACTTGTGCCAGGTATTGTTCCAGGCACTGAGGACACGACAGTGAGCAAGAGAGAGAAGTCTTTGTTTTCACAGCGTGTACATTCCAGTGTTCCCGAAGGGCAGAGTTAATACTGAGTCTGCAGAAAGACCGCGGGAAACAGACACAATGCAAAACAGATATTCCAAGTATCTCAACTGATTAGCCAAGCATGTAGCCTTCAAGGTAGAATTAAATTACTTCTGTACTTTGAAATCCAAACATCACAGTAAAAATCTTTCCTTTTTAGCAGTTTTACTGCACATATTTAAAGTATACAATTTAGTAAGTTCATACACCCAGAAAAACACCACCGATTTCAACATAGTGGAAGATACCCATTGCCAGCCTTCCCCCCCACCCCGAAATCTTCCTCACACCTCTTTGGGATCTCCCTGCACCCTCCCAACCCAGGTAACTTCTGATCTTTTGTCACTACACACTAGAATAGATTTTGTGTGGCTTCCTCCATTCAGCATATTTATTTTGAGTTTCATCCATGTCATGTATCAGCCCTGCATTCCTTTTTATTGCTGAGCTGTACTGCATTGTGGTGAACATTTGAGTGGTTTCCAGTTTGCCCACAAATAGTGCTGCCTTATCTCTTTCACCTGAGATCCAACTGGCATTCCCACCTTCTTCTCTGAAGACTCCCAGATTTTATTCCTTCTTGTGATATGCTAGATAAACTAAGATTCAGCACTTGCGAAATAACGAGAAAGGCACATCTTTGTTCTGGAAACACACTTCCAAGAGCACAAAGAACCTCACCTTGCATTGTTCCTTCTCAGGTCTTACCTGTGAATATGAGACACACTTGCAGTGACCATGATTGCATAGCACATTAACACCAGCACGAAAAGATGAATAGAGTACCTTGAAGACAAAATGAGGGAGGAGACACTGGATGTATTTCATAGTAACATACCTAGCGGCCCCCCATCCTGTTCCTCCACCTCACCTCCACACTCTGCAAAACTTTATTAGAATAATTTTTTTTTTTTTTTGCAGTTTTTGGCCGGCACCCTACTCCTTTGAGCCATAGGCACCACCTCTCTGCAAAACTATATTTAAATAAACATAAGTTTACTTAAGAGAAAATAAATCAATAAAATCAAACAAGCCTAACATCTGGGCTTGTTTTACCAGGACTTAGGTAGAGGTGTAATTAAAATATTATATCATGAAATGACCCCAAGAAGTTACAACATAGTTTGTCAGCTACAGCACTAGCAATGTCAGGAATCCATAAATGGAATGTTTATATATTTTTTTCAGTTGTTACAATTAAGAGTGCTCACAGGTGGGTTCTTTCTTCGGGATTTTATTTTATAAGTTTTAAAGTACCAGTACCAAAACTGGGTTTCCCCAGATACCAAGACTTGGTAGTTGATTCAAAATACTCATCCTTTCTCAAATTCTTGCTGAAGGATTAGGTGCAAAAATCTAATACAAAATCCTAAACAAATTCACAAATTTTCTGAAGATACCCTATTTCTAGAAACGCAGGGCCTCAAAACTTCTTCTCTAAGGAGTGCTACTTCTCCCAAGGGTATCTGCCCAGTTTCCCAGCAGAAAGTCACCAGCGTACTGGCCTTCTCTGCTAAAGAAAGAGTCGCGTTCCCTAAACGCTGCACTAAAGCCACTATTCTACTCTGACAAAATGCAAAACACCAGTATCTCTAGCAGTAAAGCAAGAAATAAACCAGTATCTCTAGAGTTAAGAAAGGGCCCTCACTGGGAAAAATTAAACCTTACAGCATCCCATGTACGCAAGAGAGGTGGGAGGATCTGTACAAGTCTAAAAACAAAATTCACTGCGCTGACTTCCAACGGATGGTCAGCTTATTGGTTCCAGGGTTTGGGCAGTAAATGGAGATTCCTGCAATGTCCCCAATATCTTACAATAAAGTATCTACAGTATCATAACATTTTACAATATATACTTTACACCATGGTACTCTACAATACCATCTCGTTCTTACCTTGATGCAATGCCAAGAACATTGCCACAAAACATACAAATGATCAATATTAGAATTAATGAAATTCATACTCACCAGCCAAAACAAAAGATGACAAAATAGATGCCAAAAATGGTAGCAAACACATGCCTGACATCTGGGCTTGTTTTACCAGGACTTAGGTAGAGGCGAAACCAAAAAGCAGCAAACAACGCAAAAAGTTGGCATGCCACGAAATTCACCTAGTAGGGGAGAGAAAAGAAACCTTCACTGTGGGACCTATGTGTGAATTGATTCTCATTTTTTTAATAGACTTTCACCTCAAAATGCATCTCAGACTTGGATTTGAGTTTTACTCCCAGCAGAGTATCAGTTTTCAAGAGGAAACAAATAAGAGAAATGATAACCGTACCCTCAACGTGAAATGAGAAGTGACAAACGCAATAGTTTTCTTCTCCAACCTTTTCAGACTGGCCCCGGTTGCTTTCCCACCCCACAAAAGGGTATAAACTAACAGGAGGTCTCTTTGCTTGCTGGGTTTCTTTCATGGCTGCCCAGCACAGCACACCCAAAGACAAAGAATGTGTTTTTTAGAGATACAAAGTTTGGTAACATAGAAAATCAAATGCTTTTCCAAAGCATTCATCAGATGCTTTCTGACTCTAATTCTCTCATTTTAAATTAGCACCAAATGAGTAACAGCATTCTTCAAAGTCCAGGTGTGACACAACAAAAGCCACCCAAAGAGGCACAGCCCTGCATTAACCATCCAGTGCCGACTCTGTCTGATTATGCAAGGCAGACACTACGTTTCCTTAGAAGAATCTCAGAGGTCTCTCTGGAGAATATTTTGCCTAAAAGAAGACAAAGGGAATCCCTGAAATTCTACAGGAGAGATCAGCTGATTTTATAAAAACAATAAACATATACCTTTGCAATTTAAATTTACACAAATCAAATTCCAAATGAGTGGTTTAACCTTAAATTCATTAAAATGAGAAGGTTAATTTTAATGCTTCCAAGTATTCAATGAAAACTTCAGTCTTAATTCACTTTTAGAAGGCACTTAATGGAAAAGAGATTGAAGATATGAATAAACCCTCAATTTCCACCTCAGTGGGGTTTTTATGCAAAAATATAAATTGCAGCTGATAATGAAATTCATTAGGGCTAAGCGAGGAGGTAGGGTTGAAAGGAGCAGACATTAGCTCCGCTTGAGCTCATTTGCTTTTTCCAATAAAAAAACAATTAGTCTGAATTTAAAAAAATCAAATGGACCCCTTACAACGCATAGAAAATATTACTTCCAGAAAATTTGTGTTTTGGTTTTCAAAACTGACCGTATTGAATTTCCCCTGTGTTTGAAAATTACGTCTCACCAGCCCTTCCTGAAACCTGTTCTCACTACTCCCCACCTTCACTTCCTTGAAGGACATGTGCGCCTACCCTGCAGGATTTTGTCTTATCTTTTGATCAAGGATAAATAAACAACCCAACAACTGCACGCACACACATATACATAGAAATACATTGGCTCGGCACCTGTGGCTCAACGGGCTAAGGAGCCAGTCACGTACACCTGAGCTGACGGGTTCAAATCCAGCCCAGGCCCGTCAAACAACAATGATGGCTGCAACCAAAAAATGGCCGAGCATTGTGGTGGGCACCTGTAGTCCCAGCTACTTGGGAGGCGGAGGCAAGAGACTCGCTTGAGCCCAGGAGTTGAAGGTTGCTGAGAGCTGTGATGCCACAGTACTCTACCCAGAGTGACAGCTTGAGGCTCTGTCTCAAAAAAAAAAAGAAAAGACATATAATCACTTTAGCAAGGACTTAGCAATAGAAATATAATCGCTTTAGTAAGGAATTAGCAATTGAAAAGTCAAACCCTATGATCAAGGCCACCAGGCCAGGCCTATAATCCCAGCACTCTGGGAGGCCAAGGCAGGAGGATCATCTCAGCTCAGGAGTTCAAGACCAGCCTGAGCAAGAGGTAGACCCCATCTCTACTAAAAATAGAAAAAATTAATGGGGTGTCCTGGTGAGCACCTATAGTCCTAGCTACTCAGGAGGCTGAGGCAAGAGGATTACTTGAGCCCCAAGTTAGACCACCAAGAAGGAAGAGAAAGAAGACGTGTTCTCTCCCTTCAAGGAGCTTAACATGTAACTGGGAATGAACACAAATAACCTACAAAAAATTGCCAAGTAACAGTAACTGTGTATGAACTGACCAAACTTTAGTTAGGCTCTTAATAAACCTTCTCCTACTTTCTTGTAAAATCCAGTTCTAGCAAGAACCCCTCCATCCTCCAATACCTGATCACCCTTGATATCTGGTCTGGTTCTCCATCCTCCACCATCCCCTGAGTGGTGCCTGGTCACCCTGGCCTGTCTTCAGCAAAGATCCCATTAGGTCAATTTACCTGACATACCCCTTACCTTGGTGCTGCTTTTTAGAAATTTTGCATCCACTCACCTCCACTACTTGGCTATCAATTCCCACTTATTCATGTTGTATTTGGAGCTGAGATCAGATCTATTCTGAGGTCTCTTTTCCCCTACTGCAACAGTCCTGAATAAAAGCTGGTTTTTATTGCTTTAACTACTGGTTTTAGCTCTGGTAACTATTAATACTACTAGCTCTGGTAACTATAATAGCTGGTAACTATTGCTTTAGCTCTGGTTTTTCTTTTCTTTTCTTTCTTTCTTTCTATTTTTTTTGGTCCAAAATACAATAGTTAATTTTATTTTGATATGCTAGAAATAATCTGAAAAGAAAATTAACAACCCAATTTCACTTACAACAGCATCAAAAGAACAAAATACTTAGGAAAATCTTAACAAATGAAATGCAAGACCTGCACACTGAAAAGTACAAAATTGGTGGAAATAAATTAAAGAACATGTGTATGAAAGGAAAGACGTCCAGTGTTCATGAATTGGGATATTAACATTGATAAAATGGTAATGCTCCCAAATTGATCTATATATTAAACTAAATCCCTGCCAGTGATCTGGTTTTCCTTTGAAGAACTTATTCTATTATGTGCTCTAAAGATCCCAAAGATCTGGAAGATGAACTAGATAAAAATTGATGGAGGTTAAGAACATTAAAAAATATTATGTCCTGGGCGGCGCCTGTGGCTCATCAAGTAGGGTGCTGGCCCCATATACCGAAGGTGGCGGGTTCAAACCCGGCCTCGGCCAAACCGCAAAACAGAAAAATAGCTGGGCATTGTGGCGGGCACCTGTAGTCCCAGCTACTCACGAGGTTGAGGCAAGAGAATTGCCTAAGCCCAGGGGTTGGAGGTTGCTATGAGCTGTGTGATGCCACAGCACTCTACGGAGAGTGACAGAGTGAGACTCTTTCTCTACAAAAAAAAAAAATTATGTCCTGGATTCTAACCCTAACCCTTCTGATTTAATGGGCCTGGCATCAGAACTTTGAAAAGCTTCTAAGTCATTCTAATATCAAACAAGACTGGGAACACCTAGTTCAGAAATAGAGAGAGAGGCTCGGCACCTGTAGCTCAGTGCTTAGGGTGCCAGCCACACACACTGGGTCTGGCAGATTAGAACCCGGCCTGGGCCTGTGAAATACAACAATGACAACCACCACAACAACAACAACAAAATAGCCAGGTGTTGTGACGGGTGCCTGTAGTCCCAGCTACTTGGGAGGCTGAGTTAAGAGAATCACTTAAGCCCAAGAGTTTAAGGTTGCTGTGAACAGTGACGCCACACCACTCTACCGAGGCGACATAAACACAGTGACATTTTTCTTTTTCTGTCTCAAAAAAAAAAGAAAGAACGAAAAGCCCATAAATATACAGAGAGAAACCTAAAGAGGCATCCAGGAAGAATTGGGCTTCTCCAGAATGAAGAAAAACACAAAGGGCAAGGAGACTGCCCTTGCAAGCTTTGGGGCAGGGTGAAAGGGAACAGATTTAAGAGTGATTAAAAGCTGGGCAGCCATGACTCATTGGAGGTAGGCCTTCTTAACCTCCAAAGGGTCTCCAGAACTGGAATGGTTTTCTTCAAAATCACTCAAGACTTATCTCCGAGAACGACAGTGCCTCACTGTGGGAAAACTACATCTGATCTGTTTACCCAGCAATCGAAAAAGAGAAAGAGAAGACTTACTTGGTCAATGACGCAGTCTACCATTTTTCAGTTACCATAATATAATGTGTAGCTCCTTTCAGTCACCATAATATCATGCATAGCTCACTTAATGGGATCTGACTCTGAGATACCAAGAAATCAGCTGGAAAGCTGGCACTCCACTGCTTAATTCCACAAACACTTATTGGTTGACTCTATATGCCAGGTCTCAGGGACAGTGCACAAGACACCATCCCTACCTTCAAGCCAGGAAGAAACTTACATGCTCTGGGGCTTCAATACCTTTATTTCCAAAACGTATGCTTTGGGAGAACTGGATCTGATGTCTCTTCCAGCTCTAATGATCTCTGGTTCTATATCTAACTAGTGTTTTTTTTAAAAAAACAGGAATCCATTAGACTGCCTGGGCTCTAGCACCTTTGGCTCCTAAATAAGAATCCGAAATTCAACTCAGAGTGAATGGTCATACCCAGGAAAACAAAACAAGCTTTACCAATCAGAAACCACCAATCAGAAGACTTTACCAATCAGAAACCACCAACTGAGCTCTAACTAGAGACTTCACCAATCAGAAAACAACTAAACTCTAACTACAGACTTTTTACCAGTCAGAAAGCAACTCAGCTCTAACTAGAGATTTCACTAGTCAGAAACCACCATCTATCCTCTAACCCCTTTAACCAAGCATATGTTTTCTCCTTTGGTTCCTTAAACACCTTATAAAAGTTTTCCCCTCACGTCCTGTTTGGTAGAGCCAGAAGTGCTTATAGTCTGACATGGCCAGATTCACGAGTTACTGAATGTTCAAATAAACTCTTTAAAATGTTAACATACCTAAGTTTATCTTTTAATGCCAGCATTCTTTTCCTTGACTGTTAATGGCAAATGCCAAACTCATTTCAAGACTTCATCGTGGATTAAAAGTTGCCCTCTACATGCAGACACAAACCACTCCACCACCCTCTTCCCAACAGCTGGTTAGCTAAATGCTCCATGGCAAATCGTCCTATGGCAAATTTTCCTAAAGCAAAAGTGAAAACACACACCATCACCCCTCAGTTCTAACAGGAGGAGGGTTCTTGCAGAAACAGGCTTGCTTTTCAGTTATCAGATGTAGGCTTACAAAACAGGCTGAATTACAATGGGGATGTAAAGACATCTGAACCCACGAACGTATGCTGCTGTGGGAAAGTAAAATGGTACAGCTAGAACGGAAAACCATATGGCAGTTCCTCCAAAAGCCAAACATAGAATTGCCATATGATCCAGCAATTGACATCCACTTCTAGGTATAAACCCGCACTAACTGAAAGCAGGATCTTGAATAGATATTTTATATATTCATATTCACCATAGCATTAGTCACAAAAGCCAAAATGTGACTAAGCAAAGCAAAGCAAATCAATGGATGAATAAACAAAATGTGTATAACATATACACGAATGAACCTTTAAGACATTATGCTAAGTGAATAAAAGCCCATCACAAAAGCACAAATGCAGACAAGTATGATTCCACTTGTATAAGGTATAAGAATAGGCAAATTCATACAAACAGAAAGTAGAAGGCTCTTTGCCAGATGCTGGGTTAAGAAAATATAGTTAATGTTTAATGGGTACAGAGTTTCAGTTCTGCAAGATAGAATTCTAGAGATAGATGTTAGTGATAGTTATACAATAATGTGAACGTACTTACTTAATATCACAAAACTGCATACTTAAAATGATCAAAATAGTAGGTTGTATGTTACGTGAGACTTACCACAATTCTTTTTTACAAGTTACCAGATGTAGTGTGATATGAACTACTCAGCAAGCTCACATCAACACTGGTGGCTAGTAGAAATGATGACCATCTCTGCACCCAAATGTGGCTAGCTCCCAGGATAACAATTCATATAGCAACAGTGTTAGATTTCTGTCCTTTTTCTCTGTAAAGGGTCAATAAAATTGGAGGTCCTATCTTTTAGATATATGTCCTGAAATCATTTTGATGTGATATACGGGTTCTGCTTCCAAATAATCTAAGGGGAATGTGGAGAATGGAGTGAGATCAGTGGTTCTCCATGAGGGATGATTGCCACTGCCCCAGGGGACATTTCGGGCTGCCCTAACTAGAAGAGGAGTGGGTGTGCTACTGGTATCCAGTGGGCAGAGGCCAGCATGCTGCTGAACATCCTAAAAGGAACAGCACAGCCTCCCACAAGAAGGAATGTTCCAGTTCAAAATGACAATAAGTGCCAAAGTTAGGAAACCTTGGCAAAACACAGTTGGATGAAGCAAAATGGCCCTGAGTCAAATACAGTTGAAGCTGAGTGTTAGGAACATGAAAGTTCATTCTACTTTTGACACGTGTCTGAAATTTTCCATAATGAAAGTTTATTGCTTTTTTTTTAAAGGTATGCAGCTCTGGAAATCAAAGCAGTGGCCTAAGATGATATAGATTTTAAACCTTGGTGACTCCAAGCACCTAAAACTGAAAAGGACTCTTTATCCACATTAGAGAAACACCCAAGTTAGGGAAACAATATACTTAAGTTGGGCAGTACCTATGGCTCCAAGGAGTAGGGTGCCAGCCCCATATACCGGCGGTGGTGGGTTCAAACCTGGCCCTGGCCAAAAAAACTGCAAAAAAAAAAAAAGAAAGAAAGAAACACATACATATACTTAAGTTTAGAAACACATCCAAACGAAAATGGGATAACGTCTTCCTAAACAGGAAAAGAAAATTTTATGAAATGATCCAATATCCATAAGAAGAGAACCAAATTATAACAAAGAGAAAAAGACCAAAACAAACAAACAAAAAAAAAAAATGAACAAATTTGTCTTTGAATAAAAAGACATTGCAATCAAAAAAAAAAAAAAGAGAAAGAGAAAAAGACCTATCTTCAGTAATAGTTTTGGGGAGATTTTTTGCTTTTTGGTTTTTTTCTGAAATGGGGTCTGGATCTGTTGATCAGGCTGGAGTACAGTGGCATGATCATAGCTCACTGCAGACCTGAACTCTTGAGCTCAAGTGACCCTCCTCTGCCTCAAGCACCCAAGGAGCTGAGACTAAAGGTAAGCACTTCCTCCCCTAGCTAATTTTTTTTTTCTTTCTTAAGAAACAAGGTCTCAAATTCCTGGCCTCAAGTGATACGCCTGCCTTTGTCTCTATCTTCAGGAATAATTTTGCCAAGTAACTGTGACTTCTCATCCTATGACCAACAACAAAGCCAGTGGTTATGAGCAGAAAGGCCACACAGAGCACAGTTCCCAGCTCTAAGACTCACCTCTACCACTCACCAAGCTAGAGCCGAGCGGTGGTTACAGAGTCTGGGGGCTGCGGGGTACGATACACTCGTCAACAGGTACAGTTACCGTAAGACAGAAAGAGTCCGTTCTGGTGACTACAGCTGATAATAAGGTATAATGTATTTCAAAATAGTGAAAAGAAGGGATTGTTAAATGTTCCCAATACAAAGAAATGACAGATGTTTGAGGTGACACATAGGCTAACTAACCCAATTTGATCATTTCACAACATATACATGTATCAGAGCAGCACATTTTACCTCCTAAATATATAGTTATCACTTGTCAATTAAAAATAAAATAAAACTTAACAAAAAAAAAGTCCTGATGTTCTTTAATAACCCCTTCATATTTAAAAGGAACATGGCAAAGCTTACATTTTTACTGACCTGCTCCCTCCAGAGAGGCGCAGAAAGCTGCACTTCCCTTGCTGATTCCCATCATCTGCCCTCCCCAGTTAAAGTGCTGTGGGCCCGCCTGCATAAGGAAGCAGAGCACAGCTGTTCTGATCAGAGTCCTGAGCACCAGCAAGAGTGACATGACTCAGATTCAGCAAAAGCTCAATTTCCTCAGCTCTTGCAAGATTTCAAAGTCATCACAAGGAAATAAAACACATGCCCAAGTGTTTTGACTTCTTATGTCACCAAACCACAATTAAACTGTGCTACAGTTTTCCAGTGTAAGTCTTCGGGCTAATGCGCTGCGGGAAAGGCAGGATTGGGGAATTTCCGTTCCATGCCCTTCGTATTCTTCCAATAAAAATAAATAAACGTTGCCAGGAGCTAAAACACCACCTTTCCCTTAATGAAGAGATGCAAATATGCTATATTTAACAAACAGCACATATTAACCGTCCAAAATGATTTTCCCTCCTACCCTGGTTTTACCAGTGGCTCACCAAGGAGGTGCAGGCAACTGCCCAGGCCTGGAGTATTCTCAGCAACCTTGCCCAATATGCTCCAAGACAAAGCGGATCCAATTAAACAATTCCTTATTTAAAAACAAGCCATTCTTCTACCACAAACAGTACTGTTTTGCATTGTTCCCTACCAAAAAATGGGGCTGAGGAAGAGTCTTCAAAATGCTATTTCTTTCTGTACCACAGAACAAAAAGTGTTTGTACCATACACTTCAGTTCCTCTGCACTTTCAAAGGGCTCCTTGTTGGACTTTCATTCCACACTCCTTGGAACATCAGCAAGAAATAGTTTTAAATCTCTAATGAGCCCAGTTTTTTCCCCACATCCATGGATAAGCAAATATTATTTGAGATTGATCATCAATGTGCATAATTTATAACCAGACAAACGTCTGATTGATATTTTGCTAATATTTTGTCTCATCATAACAATAAATGCCATTCACGGAGGGCCTCCCATGTGTCAGGCACAGTGATAACCCTCTCACAAAGGGCTCCACTGAAGTCCTACAACAACCTTACAAAGCAGCTTGCTCTCACTCTGCAAAGGGGAAAACGAAGAACAAAATAGTAAAGCACAATGATGCAAGTCACAGAGTTACTGAGAGGGAGAGGAGGGTTTTAAACCTGGCCTGAAGTTCTTACTCATTACTTTGTCCTGTTCCTCCTCAACTCCCAACATTGTCTCCAGGAATGTCATCACTTAGGGAGGAGTAGTTACCTATATTCATGTGCCAGGGATGCCACAACAAAGCCCCACAGAGCGGGTGGCTTCAACAACAGAGACTTAGCTTCTCACCCTTCTGGAGCCTGGCCAGTGGGATAAAGGCGTCGTCGGCAGGGATGGTCGCCTTTGGGGCCCCTCTCCTTGGCTTGCAGAAGTCTATCTTCACCCTGTGTCTTTACCAGGTCTTCCTTCTTGAGTGTGGCTGTACCCTCAACACCTCCTCTTACAAGGACAGGACTCATATTGGATTAGGCACCATGCTAAAGACCTCGTTGAACTTGATTACTTCTCTAAAAGCTTTGTCTAAATACGGTCCCGTTAGAAGACACCTAGGGGAAGTGAATTCTAGGGAAACAAGTTCAGCCCACAGCACCACCGGACAAAATCCTCTACTCAAAACACAAAGAATAAAACAGGTTTTACCGTCTCTGATCCTACAAATAGAAAACACATAAGACCCTAACCAAAGGTTGTATGGGATACTGTGAGCCTCAGCCTTGGGTGAAGGCTCCTACCAGCCTGGAGGTGCTTCAGCCACTAAAAACAGCTCCCAAGAGGGGCATCTCAGTTATTGCCCCTGCCTGTTCCTATGTCTGTCAAAAGCTTGTCAGCCTTTTATGGGCTTACCATGTTGAACAAGGTCATTATTCTTTGGCTTTTGTTTCAAATATACAAATTGTTATTGTTTTTGGTTTGAGTTTTTCTTTTTTTTTTTTCTTTTTGAGACAAAGTTTCACTTTGTCACCTGGGTAGAGTGCAATGGCGTCATAGCTCACAGCAACCTCGAACTCTTGGGCTCAAGCAATCCCCTTGCTTCAGTTTTTCATTTTTAGCAGAAACAGGGTCTCGCTCTTGCTCAGGCTGGTCTCAAACTCATGAGCTTAAGCAATCCACCTGCCTCGGTGATTAGAGCCATAAGCTACCCTGCCCAGCCTTCAAACACATGAGTTTTAAAGTAATAATAAGCTGCATTTGCTAAACACGTTTATTATGTGTCAGGGGATGAACGAAGGTTGGCTGTTACTCTGCATGCGTCACATCTATTATCTCATTTAATCTTCTCAACAACCTTCAATGAACCACTGAGGAAGGAAACTCAGGCACAAAGTCAATGACCCCTACACTCAGCTGCAGGGCCATTAGTCAGACTGAGGCGTTCCATCTGCCTTTTGAGATGCAGTTCTTGTTCAGGGGGAGGTTTGAATTATGATGCGAGGGCTGAAAGTCCTTTCCAACAACTATCCTTTCAGGCTTCTGTAATATCCCTCTGTCTTCTCGCTTCCTCTCTTCTCTCTCTCTCTCATCTCTACGGAGTTTGTATACTCACATACCAACCTTCCTTCACCAGTTTACAGTAAGTCATCCAGTTCCCCTAAAAGGAAACAATCCTTTTCTTAACACTCAGAAAGAATTCTTATACATTTGTTTAGAATTTAAATTGTACGGGAAGACTATTGGCTTACCTTATTCTGCAAATATTATGCCACATGGAGAAAATATGATCTGGAATAAAAGCCCTTTAAAAACTGACTCCAATGTATAGGGGAGGGAGGTGAGGAACAATGATGCTGCCTCCTTGGTCATAGTAAGAAAAAGCCTTGAAATATGTAGGTGATACCCTTTGGGGGTCCACCACCAGTCTGCTTGTCTATAAATCATATCCTTACACGCCTTGGCCCAATAGGCAGGGAAGCCTGCAAAGACTGCAGCCCATTTGGCAGTCCTGAGAAACCCTATCCACAAACACACAGACACCCCTCCTCTGGAAATAAAATGCCACCATTAGAGTTAATCCCATTGTTCACCAGTTAAAAATATTAATAATAATAATAACGAAGCCAGTGCAGTGGCTCACGCCTGCAATCCTAGCACTCTGGGAAGCCGAGGTGGGTGGATTGCCTGAGCTCACGTGTTCGAGGCCAGCCTGAGCTCACGTGTTCGAGGCCAGCCTGAGCTAGAGCAAGACCCCATCTCTAAAAATAACCAGGTGTTGTGGCAGGCGTCTGTAGTCTCAGCTCCCTAGAAAGCTAAGGCAAGAGAATCACTTGAGCCCAAGAGTTTGAGGTTGCTGTGAGCTGTGACACCACGGCAGTCTACCAAGACAGGCAGTCTACCACGGCAGTCTACCAAGACAAAGTGAGACTCTGTCTGTAAAAAAAAAAAATAAATAATAATAATAATAATAATAACGATGATGATAATGGCTAGCATTTATGGTACTCATTACAGCAACTGTTCTAAGTCTTCTTGCCTGACTCCTTTTACTTCACAACTGTCAAGTTCTTTAAGGCATCCATTACATAGATAAGGAAAATCAGCCAGAGAGGGTTTACAAAATTCACCCCCAAATCATACATCTAGTTAGAGGCAACACAGGAATTTAAACTCAGGAAGTCTGGTTCCTGAACCCCTCTGCTTAGCCATGATGCTATGGTTCATTTAATTCAACCTTTTCACATAATTTCAATGCCTCATTTCCCAGATGAGGAAACTGGGGCCCAGAGACAGTGACTGACCTGGCCCCAGTCAGACGGCCTCTGACCATTAGAGTTGGGACTAGATTCAGGTGTCCTGATTCTTGGGTCTTTCAGTATTTCCTTTATTTTGGGGTACAGAAAAGAGTCAGTGGGGGCCAGATCAGCTTAGAGGGGACAGTGTTCCAATACAGTTGTTTACCAGCTAAAAACTCCCTCACAGACAGCACTGTGTGAGCTGGTGCATTGTTCTGATGCAAGAGTCAAGACTGAGTTTTTGGCAAAAAGTTCAGGTCATTTTTGTCTAACTTTTCATGCAGCCTAACTACGTGAAAGTTCAGCCACTTTTGTCTAACTTTTTAATTTAACTTTTTCATTCCAGCACTTCCAATAGGAAATTTGGTTAACTGTTTGTCCTGTTAGTACAAATTCATGATGAATAATCCCACTGATATCAAAAAGTTTAGCAACATCATTTTCACTCTGGATTTAGACTGACAGATCATTTTTGGTTGTGGAGAATTGTCTGACCTCCACTGGGCATTCTGACTCTTTGTGTCAGGGTCATATTGGTACACCCATGTTTCATCACCAGTGATAATGGGGCGCAGATAATAATTTTGCCTCTCCAAAAGGTCTGGGTAAACTTTTACTCTCCTTTGCTTTTGTTCACCAGTAACCTCCTTTGGGACCATTCTTCTACACATCTTCCTCATGCCAAGATTTTCAGTTAAGATTTTCCTGTTACTCTATCCATGTTTACTTGGTCTGCTTTGCTTCAATGATTTTGATGCACAATTTGATGAATGTTTGCAATAGTTTCATCAGTTCTGCTCGTTACTGTCTGCCCTGACCTCTCTTCATCACTTTCTTTCCCCACAGAAAAATGTTTAACCCATTCATATACTGCCATTTTCTTCATGGCATTATCCGCGTACACTTGGACTAACACATCTCTTATTTCAAAAGGATTCCACTTGTGCCAAGTTTAACAAGAAATTTAATGTTGTTTCTTGTTCTAACCCAAGCTCCAATACTCTCTCAACAGCACACAAAAACACACAACAATAATGAATACCACTCAGCAAGACACTGCCACATGTCAACACGAACACAGCTGTGAGACACTGACATACCAAGGTTATGGAACCGTACTGAGTTGTTTGTACAGTGCTGCCAACATAAGCACAGGAGGCAAGTTCTCTATCTTGACTGTCAGACCTCACAGGATGGTTTGACTTATGATTTTTCAATTTCACAAGGGTGCAAACGCAATATCCCTTCAGTATTTCAAGTACCCATCTAACCACTCTGTTTCTCACTTTCAGGACCGTATATTCAATAAATTACATGAGATAGTCAATACTTTACTATAAAAAAGGCTTTGTGACAGATGACTCTGCCTGATGTAGCTAGGCAAATGTAAGTGTTCTGAGCACACTTAAGATAGCCTCAGCTAAGCCATGATGTTAGGTGTATTAAATGCATTTTTAACTGCCTATATTTTCAACTTAAGGATGGGTTTATTGGAACACAACACCACCATAAGTCAACAAGCACCTGTAATTAAACCAGGCATAAAATAGACAAGAGAATCTTAAGACTGTCAGCAATCATGGTCTGAGCATCTTAATTTGTGGATAAGGAAACTGAGGGAGAAGAGGGAGAAGTTAACCATGACCAGAATCTCTTAACTCCATGGTCAAATCTGCTTCCTCTCTATAAATGGATTCAAAACTACATGTCCAACATGAACTATGGCATCTATATTGGGTGGTAGTTTTTTGATGGATAAACAATCCACATGTGTTGGCTAACAAACCATAGTGGTATCTGGGTTCCCTAGCACTCCCTTGCCACTGCATAAGCCCTGCCTCGTAAACTGGCAGAGGGCCATGAGAAAGATTCAGCACACTGCATACCTAACTTTTCACAGAAAGCTTAAAAATGAATAAGGAAACTAAATGGTTCACACAGAACAGGTAAATGTCATCCAAGCGAATCAAAGCAATATGCTACCTTCCCAAGACTGAATGAAACCTATTATGATAACTATAGTTCCTTCTTCCAGGCATCTAGTGAAACCACATCTAAATAAAGTCAACTGAAGAAATCCACAGAGTTAATTTTTTCATCTAATTTCATTATAAAATAAATGTTCATTTTAACAAATTGATTGCAGAGATGTAAATGAAAAAAGTTTCCAGTCCCTCAGCCCCAATCTTCTATACCCACCATCAGTCTTCCTTCTCGCTATATTCTTTAATTCTTTTATTATTCTTTAATAAAGCATATTCTTTAATACTTTTCCAAAGTATTGGAAATATACCAAAAATATACCCAATTATATTGGCTTCTTCTTTAGTGTAATATAATTCTGGTATCAAAACTACCCTGTCACTTGACTTTTTCATTAAAAAAAAAGATGGGCATCTTTACAAGTCAACTCATATTGGGCTAAGATGTACTTTTTAAAGCTACATAATGTTCCATAGTGGGGGGGGGGTAAACATTCCCCATTCCTTAGATTTTCATTAAGAGAAGGTAATTTCCACGCCATTCCCTAGGGGAAAAAAAAATATGGGAGGAACCTTTCCACCTTCTCTCCCCTCTAAGCCCCTCACTCCCTGTTCCCCCAGGAAAGATAAATGACCTTACCAACTGTTGAACTGAGAGGAGGCAACGAGCAGGCCCCTGGGGACACGTCCCTTTAGGAGCCAGCCTGCCTTTAGACAAGGGCATTCTTGGCTCTGTGCTCCCTGCATAGAACTATGGAATAGTGCTGTCCTCCCCAGGAGTCTTGGGTGTTTGCTCACCATCACCAGTAACTGGGTGGGTAATCAGTCTCATTCAAGGGTAAAGAAACAGGAAACCCACTGTCTATCAGCTTTATCATTAATAAAGATCATGTTTTGATCTTCCTCTGTCTCTTGGGTCTTATTTCCAAACTGATGCTGTATCTAGGAGGGAAAGTAAACAATGTTGGTTACTAGCTGCCCAAAACTCCAATATTACATATGTGACATAATTTACTCAACCATTCTACACTTCCCAGTGTTTCAAGTTTTTTTGCAATTAAAAACAGCATTGCCAGGGAAAAAAACAAGAAAGAAAAAGAAGAAGAAAAAAATCCTGGCACCTGTATCCTCATGTACTATGGATCGATGACTATAAGATCAATTCCTTGCTTGGTCAAATGGTGTGTTTACTTAAAATTTTACTGAATACTTCATTCAGTAAAATTCATTCGCATTACACTCCTCAAAAGTTGAAGCAATCTTTTTCTCCCAGTCACATATATGACTATGTTTTCCTCACCTTTAACAGCACTGGATGCTAATTCAATTTTTCAGTGAGATGGTGAAAAACTGGAACAGCATTAATTTTAATTTCCATTTTCCTTACTACTGGCCCTACCTTTTCATTTATTACTGGCCTTGGCCAACGAGTTTATTAGCCACCAAACTAACACTTTCTAGTATTTACTGTAAAAGGGGAAAGCTACCCAGATATATTAAAACACAGATTTTTATCAATAGTAATTGAGGGGGGAGGAAGAGGGTGGGTGGAGAGAGGGTGAATGTTGGGATCACACTTATGGTGCATCTTAGAAGGGACAGGTGAAACCTACTAAATGCAGAACACAAATGTTTTCACATAATAAACAAGAAAATCTTATGAACGTTATGTCGAACAGTTGGATGAAAATATTTCAGATTGTATATGAAGCCCGCACACTGTACCCCATGATTGCACTAATGTACACAGCTACGATTTAATAAATTAAAAAAAATAGCAATTGAGAGTTGGTATAGAGTTAAGAGCATGAGCTATGAAATCAGACCACTTGAGATGGAATCCCATCTAACTCCCCAGCTGTATAACCTTAGCCAAGTTATTTAGCTCCAATTCTTCTTCTGTATACTGGGAATAGCACGGCTACTCTCACAGGATTGAGTTAAAACATGTCGAGTGATTGGCATGACACCTGTCACAGCATTAAATGTGCAATGCATGCTAGATATTATATTATATTATCTCTTTTGTTCCAGAAAACTGTTTACCCACCACAGTAGAAAGGAGAAAAGCTCAAAGGTAAAACTAATTAGAGTTACCAATTTCTCTGCAGCTCCTCCAGTAGAAGGCATATAAATAATGATAAGATTTTCCCTAAATTCAGGATGGGCTATCAAACGCCTAATAAACCTCCTACATAGTCAAAGAACTAATGTGTCCTAAATGTAAAAATGCAATTAGCCCAACTTGTTTCCCAAATGAGACTTGGGTTTATAATTGTGCTTTAAACAGACTACATTTATTATTCACTTTTTAATCTCCTCATCATTTGTTTTCAAATATTTAGACATACACATTTGAAATTAATCAAAAAATATAAGCCAAACCAGCAGGGGTCAGTTATGCTAATGATACTTCAGTGTCACCTTATGGAAAAAATCTCTCTCTCCTTCTCTCTCCTCCCTTCTCCCTCAAGACACACACGCAAGGTATTTGGTTTTTCATATCACTAAAGAGGCAGTACCTACAAATATCATCAGGCTTTTTCCCAACGGGCAAAATGGAAAGGTTAAACCAGGTTATGTAGAGAGAGAGGGAAACAGACTCCCAAGCCATGTCTTTTCCCAACAACCTAAGCTGTGTCCTAAACAAAAACCTGACTTGAACAGTTTCTTTTTCGGGTGGGCTTAGGTAAAAACCCTTTATCACTCCAAACAAAGTGCCCTCCCCAGCCATCTAAATTCTCCTCTCACCAACAGCACTTCTTGCTATGATGCTGCCATGAGTGAGATCTTTGGGGACCATGGAAAATGCAGAACCAGGGCTATATTTTCTTATGCAACACCCCAGGGCATGACCAATTATCTCGGAGTGCACTGTGAAATTCTCATAAGTCTCAAAACAAAATTAATTTTAATTTTGTTTAAAATTTAAAAATAAAATACATTGCCCTTTTGCTTTTACAAAACAGAGATCTCACGGGGGTCGGCTGGGATACAGCACAAATGTCAAAACTCCAAGAATGAAGGGACCCAAACCTTGGTGGCGGTTGTGCAATGTGGGACTGACAAAACAGGAGTATCTGTGATTCCGCCTGATCCCTAGGAACTAAACTATTTTGAGCTCCTATTATGTAAGCACCTTCTCCAAAATATGTGTGTTCAAAAGGAAATTCTGATGTAGACCAAGAGTCAAAGTAACCACATATCCCTATTTTTAAAAAATAGAAAAAACTTATCCAACTCAACAGCAAACAAGGCAACGGTTTTTAAACATGGGACACAAGTTACCAACCAGAGGTTTTAAAAATGTAAATAGTAAACAAGTTTTCTTCAGTGCCTATTAATTTTCCCACCTACCCATCTCTCCATGGAGTCATAGAGCTGTGTATTTAAAAAATGTAACTCCAAAGACTCTCCAAAGTCAGACTCCATTTTTAACCTCCCCCTTATGCCATAATCGCAACAAATCCCTAACGCTCCACAAACGTTATGGCCAAGTCACCGGCTACGTGCTTGTTGGCTAAAGCCAATGAACAATACCTAGCCTTGGCAGGCCACCACCTCTTGGTAGCCTTGCTTTCGGCTCTTCCTTCTTGACTCCCTGACACACATGATCATGGTGGTCTTCTCTTACCTCTCGGAGCACTGCTTACCCCTCTCCTTTGAAAGCTGCTCCCTGCTGCCCACTCTTGCAAGGACAGCCAACCCACGCCAGCTTCTCTGCTTATGTACATTTTATACCAAGATGATATCGCATGCGCTCGCTCGTGTGCGCACGCATGCTCTCTCTCTCCTTTGCATCCAAAAATCAAATACCAGCTGGTGACTTCCAATCGTGATCTCCATCCCAAATATCTTCTGAGGACACACAGAAAACCTCAAGTATACACCCAATGCTTAGTGAGATCCTCACTTGAACAAACCACAGACACCCAAACTTCACTATGTCCACCACAGAGCTCATCCCTCTTCCTCCTCCCCTACTCTTCCTCTAGCCTCCTATCCAACCATGGGGCCATTCAACCACCCAGCTGTTCAGGCCAGAAAATCATACCTCCCTCTATCACTCCCTGCTAAATAGAATCAACTTCCTCACACTATCTATTCTACCTGCTAAGTCTGTCTTAAATCCATCCACTTACATCTATCTTAATTCAGCCCACGATACATTTCACCTGCAAATTTCACACACTCATCTAACTGCTCTCCCTGCCACTGACTGCCCAATCTTCCTGCCCCCACCCTTAGTCCTTCTGACTTCAGCTTAGAAGTCACCTCCTCCAGGAAGTCCTCCCTTCTGCCCAAGTATACTGCTACAGTGCTGTGGGAACATCCTCAGCTTCTACAATCACAGCACTTCTCATGCTGCATTGTAATGATCTCTTTACCTGGGCAAAAAGCTTCAAGCAGGCAGAAGTCACATCTACCCTTTTCACTGACATATCCAGAGTAGTTGGCATATGGGTTTCAACATTGCTAATGAACGAATGAATAAAGAGTATGCTCTTTAAGGAACAAGACTGTGTGCACATATTAGAGGAAAGGCTCGGAAAACTGTGCTTACTCTTTAATCTGTAGCAAATACACTCCCAGGCCTCTCCCAGGCATTCATTTAGAACGCCTATACTGAAAGGCTGATGCATAAGAAGGGAATGTTTTGGTGCCAAAAGTGACTTCATTAAAAGTGTTCCTCTTAAAGATACCAGTGTTACTTTCAATTATAAAAGTTATTCCATGTACATCCACTATGAACGTAATTCATATAAACCAAATCTGATGATCTCCTTCTAATCAAATCCTCACTCCCAAGTTCAACAGAAAACATTACCGTTAACCCAACTAATCCAACCCCAGCAGCATCACTGACAGGAGAAAATCTTTTGCCATCCTTAAAGGAGAAAAACAAAAGAGAAAATAGGAAGTACACTGAGGTATACATTGCTGTAAAATTTTGGTTCCTGGGCATGTCTGAAGTCCTCACACTGTACCTACCAAACCAGGAAAGGGCCCACAGCCTCGCTTCCCAACTGCTGCTCTCACAATCAAAAAGACTGTAAAGTCAGTCTTTTTTTGCCTTCCCCAATTTGTAGTTAGAAATACCCTAAGTCCCTAACCTTTTTATTCCAAAAAAATAAAGGAGAACAACAATGAAAAGTCGAAAACACATAACGGTGAAAAGAGTCCGGCACGTACAGCACAGATCCAGGCAGATCATCAACAGTGTAAGTGACACAGAACGCACACAGCCACGCAGGCAGAAAAGACAAAAGGGCCGAAAATGGACAGACACGCTTTAGCTTCCCTGGATGAACTCTGCGAAGAAAGGTGAGTTTTTATCCCTATCACACAAAATTGAAATTTGGTGACCTTCTCAGTAACAGAACCTGCTGTTCTCTAGACCTCTACTTCCATAAAAGAAAAACCTTCTGAAAGTTAATCTAGGATTTAAATTTCGAAATCCCATAAAATAATCATAGAGATTAAAAAGCAGGTTTTTTAAAGATACCACAATTGAACAGAAATACTTCATCACCAAGGATTAAATGACTCATTTCGGAAAATACCTGGCATGAAGTTGTGACATTATGATACACATATAGATACTGGGCTTTTGTTCACAGTTCCTCACTCATAACTCTCACAGCCCTTGTTATGGTAACTAGAACCTCTCCCGACCTTCTCCTGCCCTCCTCTCACTTGCCCAAAGCAGAACTCAAAACTGCCTGTGGGTCATAACACCCCGATCGGGGGTGGGGGGTGTCCTACATCATTCTCTGGGAGGAATGCTGCATGAAGGGCCAGGGACTCTCAGCATACAGGCGCTGGTTCAGTTAAATCACTGCCCTTTCGTCCAGTCACAGTTCTACACAGTTGTTAACCACATCTATCCAATGATAGCTCCATAAAGGCCCCAGGGGACAAGGTACGGAGAGCTTCCAGACTGCAGAACTCTTGTACATTCTTGGAGGGTGGCGCCCAGGGATGGAAGCTCCACACCCCTTCTCCCATACCTCACCCCACATCTCTTCATCTGTATCCTTTGTAATATCCCTTATAACAAACCAGTAAACTTATCTCCCTGAATTCTATGAGCCACTCCAGCAAATTATTCAAAGACCAAGAGGGGGTTACGGGAATGACAACTTGAAGATGGCTGGTGCAAAGTTCCAGAAGCCCAGACTTGGGACTGGTGCCTGAAAAGGTTGCAGCTTTGGGGACTGAGCCCTCAACCTGTGGGATCTGATGCTTTCTGACAGTGTTGGAAGTAAGTGAAAGAACACCCAGCTGATCTGCGGCAAACCAACCGTCCTGGGGAGAAATCCCCACGTTTGGCCACAGAAGTCATATTTTGTGATGGTTGTGCCGGTGGTGTGAGAGCAGAGAACATCATCTGAGTTTTTCCCAAATAAGAATCAAATACATTTGGCTGTTCATCAATAGGAGGAATACAAAAGAGATTTAAATTTGTGTTTGACTTTAAAAGAGGCAGACAACTCTTAAAATCTGGGTACTACATACAGAGCTCGGCAGGGTGGGTAAGTATTTAGGAGTGCTGGGTTCAAAGCATAAAGAAAGGTAAAAGCCAGAAAGTGTTGGGGAAGGAAAATAAGAAGGGAATAGAAAAAAGGAGGTGATAATAGTTGCGTCTTCACAAAATAGTTACTAAATTCAGATGAGATCTTAGCACAGATAGCATAGTGTAAACAATAAAACTCTAGACAAAGTCTAATTTTGTTTCCAATAGAATGTGAGGGTCTCGTGGACAGAAACCAAGTGGCTTATTACTCTTTGGATTCCTGGCACATAGTAGGTATTAACATTTAATCTCTGTAGAATGAATGAATGAATGGGAACCCTAAAGAAAACCTAGGAGGGGAAGGAGGACGAGCTACAATGGCCTCGACAGCTCTCACTCAGTGGCAGCCAGTCCTTCTCCCTTCTCTACCTTACAGTAAGTCACACCAGGGAAGGGAGGACAACTCTGTACTCGGGCAGTCTGTTTTACTGATTGGAAAAGGGGCTTGATTGCTTTTTTTCTCTAGAGTCGAAAAGCAAAGGCAAATCTAACCCTATGCTGATGCCACTTTGCCCATCTCTTCCCAATGCCCAAGGGACCAGTCCTGCACAGAGTCTGAACCAAGCAGCAACCCTCCACTCCTGAAGGCCAAGTTCCCTGGGCTTGGGCCAGCCACTACCGCGACCTCTGTGCACTCAAATGAAAAATGGAACTAATAATAACTGTCAGAGGTTTTCATGTCTGAAATAAAATGAAAAGATTTGAAGGAACCTTAAGAATGAGAGAACGCTACACGAGTGTGTAATGGTACTGATGGTGCTAATCACAATCTGTGCAGCACACTGGGACTCACCGTCTGAGGAAGACACACGTGTGCGCGCCAAGTGCCGCGTGCCAGCAGGCCCTCCGCCCAGCCCCCAGGGAGGGAAAACTGAGCCTCGTAATACGGCTAATATCTATTCTGTATGCTCTAAAGGGCAAAAGGAAGACACGTGAGGGAGGAGAGTGGGCAAAACAGTATCAGGTGCCCAGCCCACATACATGCTGTGTGCAACAGCTGGGTTCGTAAATGAAGAGCTGTTTCTTGTAACTTGAGAAAAACAGCAGCACAGTCACATGTCGCTTAATGAGGGGATATATTCTGAGAAACGCGTCATTCGGTGATTTCGTCAGGGTAAACATAGAATGCACTGCCACAGAGCTCGACGGCGCAGCCTCCTACAGACCTGGGTGAGACGATACCGCCTATGGCTCCCCGGCTACGTTCCCGTGCAGCGTGTTACCCAACTGGAACACAATGACAAGTACTTGTGTATCTAAACATATGGAAACACAGAAAAGATATGGGATAAGCCAGATGCAGTGGCCCATGCCTGTAGTCCCAGCTACTTGGGAGGAGGCTGAGGCAGGAGGGCCGGGTGAGCCCAGGCGGTGGTGCACGATGCCAATCAGGTATCTGCGCAAAGTTCAGCATTACCTCGTTACCTCCCCGGAGCAGGAGACCGCAATCAACATTGCCTGAGGAGGAGAGAGCCAACCCAGGCGGGAAATGGAGCAGGTCATAATTCCCACGCTGAACAGAAACGGGACCACACCTGTGAATAGCCACTGCACTCTGGCCTGGGCAACATAGGAAGACTCCCTCCCTAATTTAAAAACATACATTTTTATACATGAGCACGCACACACACACACATTTTTTTTTTTTTTTTAAGACAGAGTCTCACTCTGTCATTCTCAGTAGACAAGATGGCTCACAGCAACCTCAAACTCTTGGGCCCTGCCTCCTGAGTAGCTGGGACTACAGGCACCTGCCACAACGCCTGGCTAGTTTTTCTATTCTACAGCAGAAACAGAGTCTCGCTCTTGCTCAGGCTAATCTGGAACTCCTGAGCTCAAGCAATCCACCACCTCGGACTCCCAGAGTGCTAGGATTACAGGCGTGAGTCACTGCACCCAGCCCTAAAACGTATATGTATATATATTTTTTAACATATGACATAAAAGATAAAAAGTGGTCCCCCCATATGGGGCATTTACTATGAATGGAGCTTGTAGGAATGGAAGCTGCCTTGAGTGAGTCACTCAGCGAGTGGTGAGTGGACGTGAAGGACCAGGACATTACCATACACTTGAACAAGACTGGCAGGGCAGTAGGTCTGTTTGTCCCAGTGTCACTAAAAACACGTAATGCACTGCCTTGTGTTGTTACTAGGGCTACACTGTCACTAGGAGATAAACTTTCCGGCTCCCTTACAATCTTACGGACCACCATTGTATATGCAGTCCGCTGTTAACCAAAACGTCACTACGCAGCATGGGACTCTACTTGTAAACAGTTCCATGTAGGGATCCACAATGAATGGAAATTGTATCAAATAACCAAAGTTGAAGAAAATATTTCAAAGCAAAAAGGTAGTTACTATTTTTTAAATTCTTTTCATGCCTGACATTATGGGAATGGGTCAGAAGTGAAGAAGTAATATCTATAAGAAGAAAGTTAACTCACCCTGATATACCATTTAATAAGAGTTTGAAGAAAAGCCACCCTACAGTAAGTTCTCAAAAATCATTTTCTTGTCTGGGCGCAGTGGCTCACTCCTGTAATCCTAGCAGGCTGAAGGGCCAAGCTGGGAGGATTGCTAAGCACAAGAGTTCAAGACCAGCCTGAGCAAAAGCAAGACCCCTGAAAAATGAGCCAGGCATTGTGGCACCTGGCTGCAGGAGACTGAGGCAGACAGATCACCTGAACCCAGGAGTTTGAGGTTCCTGTGAGCTAGGCTGAGACCATGGCACCCTAACCTGGGCAACAGAGTGAGACTCTGTCTCAAAAAAAAAAAAACATTGTCTCCAAAGAGCTGGTCTTGTTTAAGAGCCAACAAAAAAATTTTTTAATTAATAAAGATAGTGAAAAAGGTTCAAGAAGAGAAACTGCCTTTGGCACAGATAATGCTTCTCTTAAATGTAGTACTTTAAGCTTAGGATCTTGAAAGAAACTTGTATTTTTCTCTTTCAGAGAAACTGAAGAAACTATATCACCTACCAACAAAGATACATACAATGGCTCGGTGCCTGTAGCACAGTAGTGAGGGCGCCAGCCACATACACCAAGGGTGGCAGATTCGGCCGGGCCTAAGCCAGCTAAACAACAATGACAACTACAACAAAACATAGCCGGGCATTGTGGAAGGAGCCTGTCGTCTCAGCTACTCCGGAGGCTGAGGCAAGAGAATCTATCTCTTAAGCCCAAGAATTTAAAGTTGCTGTGAGCTGTGAGGCCACAGCCCTCTATTGAGGGTGACTTAGTGAGACTCTGTCTCAAAAAAAAAAAAAAAAAAAGATACATACAATGACAACAAAGGGCATACAGCCCAATAGATCATGATGGTTGTCTGCAAAGAGCTATTCAGAGCTTGATTCTGAAAGCATGTGTTTTTGTTTTTATTTCTGGGTTAATACAATACAGTGAGTGTCACATCTACAAGCAGAGTCTGGAGCCTGCCTGGACCCAGATCTGAGGCCTCCCACTACTTACTTACCTTCTTCATCTACAAAACAACCATACCGTCCTCACCCATCAGCTGATGATGAGGTCTGAATATGGTAATATGGGCTAAATGTGGCTCAGCGAGTAGGGCGCCGACCCCATATACCGAGGGCTGCGGGTTCAAACCCAGCCCTGGCCGAACTACATCAAAAATTAGCCGGGCACTGTGGCAGGCGCCTGTAGTCCCAGCTACTTGGAAGGCTGAGGCAAGAGAATCGCTTGAGCCTAAGAGCTAGAGGTTGCTGTGAGCTGTGACTCCACAGCACTCCACCGAGTGCGATAGAGTGAAACTCTGTCTCCACAAAAAAAAAAAAAAATTAAATAAATAAATAAATAAATAAATATTAGTATTTATAATAGTGCTGGCAAAGGATTAAGTGTTTATTAGGATGATGATGCATTTTTTATTCAGAAATAGCTAATTTTTTTAAGCTGAAGCTTTCAGTGGTGGCCAAATAAGACTTGGGGAGAGGATGGCATTTTCTATCAGTTTCTATTCCATATCAAAAGTTTTAATAAAGAGATCTAGCTTCATAATTACTAATGACACTGACAGTCATAACTGGACAGTTTACAAAGCTATTTCATAGAAACACCCCCAAATTTTTAACATCCAGCCTACCATCAAGAATTATCTGCCTGCAGTCACCACCCTGAAGAAAACAGTACTAAAGCCACCACCAGGGTAGTGTTTGAACTTTATAGGAGGCTGGTACTGAGTCACCCTTTGCCAGTGACTTGGCATTTGATCTTCAGGAAGTTACATTTTATCTGACTTTATTATCTTACGCAGCAAACAGAAGGACTCAGACCCACCTTGGGGATACTGTGATAACAAACACATCTGTCTATTTTAAAACCCACCCAGATATTCAGATTTGGGCAATGAAGCACAGCACTTTGGTTTCTCACAAACTCGACAGATGTTTCTGAGGCATCATCCTATTCCAACTGCTTTCTCTGACGCGTTTCTCTTCTTTGTTTTCTCATGTTTATTTCATCCCCCAAAGCTGAGCCTGGTGCCCTCCCTCCTTCCTTTACACTGATCCCAATGTCCCAGCATCCCCGATGGCAGCGTGAGCAACAAACAGCTCAGCAGATTTGCCGGCATTGAGATTTGCTCACAAGCCTCACATCCCTGTCCTTGGCTAAAAGCTTCTCAAATGCTCCATTCTAACCTTAAAGCTACTCTAGTCCCAAGTGAAGGGAAAAGTACTCTGGTTTGAAATGTAAATCCCTTAATCCTACAAGGAATACAATTAATTTTTTCTGTGGCATAAACTTTATGGAAAAAAAAACACTCCCTTCAG
This sequence comes from Arctocebus calabarensis, assembly GCA_963573935.1. NCBI lineage: Eukaryota > Metazoa > Chordata > Mammalia > Primates > Lorisidae > Arctocebus > Arctocebus calabarensis. The sequence continues at coordinate 58,855 of CAUYON010207175.1, forward strand.
AACCCTGCTAAGCCAAGATGTAACCTCCTGTCCCCTAGACTGGCTTTTCTCTTCCTATTTTATAATACGTTTGTACTGGCCCATTCCACAATATCAGCAGTTTGCCTGCGGCTACCAGTTAGTTCCTAGGGATCTAAGTTCTACAGGGAAGGAAGTCGTGTTGGACAGAGGGGCACCCAGATAATGAGACAGGACAGGAAAGTCCCTACAAGTTCATTCAATGAATGATCTTCTGAGCTGCCCATGTGACAGCACTTCTGAGCAAAAGCTAAGCTTATCCACCTACCAGGATCCTTGCAATCCTCACCAAATGGCTGATGCCTCAGAAACATATCTGTGTTAGGACAGTATCACAGAATTCTGGAAAATAAATATTTTAAAACTAATAATCATTCTAAACATGATGGCCCTTCTAAGTACGCCTCAACTACACCTGGCGTCAGAGTGAGGACATCTACCTCCTAATTCTGGATGAGCCTTGACCAGCTCTGTGACAAGCACATCATGGGCTGTAGTTATTCTCTGAACTGAACATCGGACAATCCATCTAACCCCTCGGGGCCAAAGCTTTCTAAAGCAAGAGGTCATATTAATGTTCTGTAAGATTGCTTCTGACTCAAAAATTCCTGTTTTAAATACTTTGGCTGGATAAAGTGACTTAGCCTAAGGAAGCAGGTTGATTGCTAGAGATTAAATGACTCACTTCAAATAAAGTCAGTGATGACTGCACAGACGGTACATGAAATAAATACACTGCACTGGCACCCAATATAACAGAGGGCAAGGCTACCCCACCGACCGTCCCCTCGTCAAAGTTCTGCTCACCCCAACACACACAGGTGTCTAGTAGGTATCAGGGACTTATTGAGGTTTGGATGAAAACCACAGCAACTTCCCTCCAAGAACCGGGGAGAGCCAAGCACTGAATTCCACAATTCAGTGGGCCCATTCCACAATTCCTTTCTCTCTGTGGCCACTGCAATTTGCTTAGGCCGGCCTCTCGCACTCCCGACACAATAAGTATCTGTGTACGTGTATCATCTCCGTTAACAGCCTAGAGCTTTGCTGGAGAGGAAGCTCCCTTCCTTGATCTCTGCTTTGCACAGACAGTAGATAACTTCCATGGGTTCTTTTCAACAAACCCTGCACCTTGCTCTAATTGCCCCTTCATTCCCTTTTCCAGCCACTTCCACTCATCCTTGCCCCATTTCTTGCCATATTCTTTCCTTGGCTCCCTCTGCCACCTCTAGAGGAGCTCCCTGGCATGGACTCTCACAGGCCCCACAGACAAGTCCCAAACTCCTTAATTGCTCCAATCAGCACTGTGGCTCTGAACCACTCACATCCCACACTGAGACCCTCTCAGAATCACAGGCTCTGATTTTGGGCTAACTAAGCTCAAGACTCATCGACGTCTGATCAACCTGCCAACAAAATTCCACGTTGAACTGCCCTTAACATCATTTGAATTGCTGGACTTTTAAATAGGATTTCCAGACTTAAAATAGGACACCAACTCTCCCCTCTATCGCTTGACGAATACCAATTACTTGTTATTTTTCATTTTATAAATTCAGAAACATACAAATTATCTACAGGCAAGTGAATTTAATTAAAACTTTCATTTAATAAACAGCATCTCTTACGTAAACTTGCAAAATGTTTTCAAATTGGAGGTATAGAAAGGCTTAATTAGAACTCAAAATTTAAGAATTAAAGGAAGTGAAATGACCAGAAACCAGTCTGATTTAGCTCAAGCTGAGTTTAATGAGACATATAATCAAAATAGAAATACTAGCCAATGATTATCTTGAACCAATCAGTTTTAGGCAGTGCTAACGGGCAGGTTAAAAATAGAAACCGGCTGATTTCATCATGCCTACCTCTCAGCTGCCCAAGTACTTGACTGTTGAGGGCATTTCCCATCTTGTTGGCTACTGTGGGGAGAGATGAATTATGAATGACAATCTGGCCACAGCAGCCACCAAAGATAAGAAAACCCAGGCAATCTCTAGATGGTCAGAGCCCCTCCAAGGAGGGGACCACTGCAGGTAAAGGACACTGTCTCCCAGCCACTTCGCCTGCTCCACCTGAGACCTTCCTTTCCTCCCCCGGCTTCCTTAAACTTCGCGTCTTTCTTTTCCTATTGCCATTTTCTGCCTTCTTCTCCCCCATTTCCCATTTTATTCTCTTTTCTCCTGGTGGCCTTTTCATCCATGTTCCTCTTTCTCAAACTCTAAAGTGGATGAAAAGTAGTCCCAGATTTAGTCAATTAAATAAGTACTCCAGAGACCCTGTCTCTGAGTGCAGGCACTGTGCTACATAGCATGATGCGTATGAAAATGGCCAAAGCTGTGGCGTCTACCTTCGAGGCCAGTGATTGTCAACTGGTGTGCGGAGGCGCTACAAGAGGGTGCGCTATGAGAAGACCTTAGGTGCCCTGCAAAAAAATTGTTAAAGCTCAGTAATTAAATTCTTTTCAAAAGAAGTTCAAAGCACAGTAAGTATATTCTGTTTTTTACTTTTTTTTTGATCGACATAATTTAAGCATGTCATGTAAGTTTAACTAAAAGTTCAAGTGTACCGTGACATAAAAAAGGTTGAAAAGCAGTGTTCCAGAGAAAGGGGTATAACAAGCACAGCAGACCACTGACACTCACTCAAGGCATCCTTGGCACTCACCTGTGGGGGACACACACCCTGTGGGCATCCGGAGGGCAGGGCCCATGTCTCCACCAGGACCAGACAACAAGGGAGGGACTGTTCCAACTGAAGACTGCTTCCCAAGATAGACCACTACAAAAGGGCATGACCACAGCTGTTTAGGGCTTAGTGCCTCAGCTGACTGCAGATTACAACTGTAGTGAATTCAAGGAAGGGTTTTCCAGCACACACAATTTCTCATAAATGACACCATTCAATAGGACAGCCTTGAGTATGGAGGACTGGGCTTCAAGTCCCTGCTCACCTACAGAGATCACAGGGCCACCTCTGACATAATGCCCAGGTCACCCTGGACAAATTGCTTAAGTTTCTTGCTCCTAAAATGGCAGTAAAATGATTGCTTCCAGGGTTGTGAGAAGACATCTGTGTTTGTTTGGGCTGCTACAACAAAATATCTTAGACCAGGTAATTAATAAACAATAAAAATGTACTGCTTACAGATATGGAGGCTTGGAAGTCCAAGATCAAACTGATTTGGCATCTGGTGACACCAAGTTCCTCATACATGGCACCTTCTATGTGTCCCTACATGGCAGAGAGGTGAACAAGCTTCCCAGTCTCTTTTATAAGGACATATAACCCAACCCAAAGCCCTATTTCTGAACACTACATCATTGGGGATTAGGTTTCAAAATAGGAATTCTGGAGGGGCACAAACAGTTAGACCACGGCAACATCTAACAGGCGTTTATCTTTCCTCCTGGGTCCACATATAATTGAAAACTTGTAGAACACTGGGAAGAAGCCTGCTTCCACTCTCTCACTCAGTCTGCCTGAGGGAGGGGAGCAAAGTATTGAGGGTCCACTCTTTGGCCTCTCCCCTGCGATGACCGCCCACAGGCTGCCCAGTGACCCCTGTTCCTGTCCCAGTGATTCAAGCCTCCGAGGCACCATTTAGCTGCTTCACCTCTGACTGGGATAAACCAGCTCGATCCCGGCGGCAGGAGCTTCTGCTTTAGCCCAGCTCCATACTTACATTACCATTTTAGTTTTCCCCAAATCAAAGCTGGTACCTGGAATCCTAACCGAGACCTGCATGTGTTTCTACACTGTCTAGAATCCCACAGGAGGGGCTGAAAATGGAACCCTCCAACCTCAACAGCAACAACTAACCACAGGAAATGACAGAGAATTTTTCGCTAATGGAGAAAACTTTCAGAAAACACAATGGAAAACACTGGCATGTACATGTATGAAAAGAATAATCTAATCTCTAAATCGACTGAAGTAAAAAGACAAAAACCAACCGTGTCTGGTATGCTGGCTCATGCCTGTAAATCCCAGCACTTTGGGAAGCCAGGGTGGGAGAATCACTTGAGGCCAGGAGTTTAAGACCAGCCTGAGCAACACATTGAGACCCCCATCTCTACATTAAAAATTGTAGCCTCGGCACCTGTAGCTCAGTGGTTACAGTGCCAACCACATACTCTGAGGCTGGTGGGTTCAAACCTAGCCCGAGCCAGCTAAACAAGGACAATTGCAACAAAAAATAGCTGGGCGTTGTAGTGGGCGCCTGTAGTCCCAGCCACTTGGGAGGCTGAGGCAAGAGAATCACTTAAGCCCAAGAGTTTGAGGTTGCTGTCAGCTGAGAGGCCACAGCACTCTGATGAGGGAGACTTAATGAGACTCTGTTTCAAAACAAAAAGAAAGAAAAAAATTCTAAAAATTAGCCAGGTATAGTGGCAAGAACCTGTAGTCCCAGCTATTTAGGAGGCTGAGGTAAGAGGATCTCTTGAGTCCAGGAGGTTCAAGTTTGAGGTGAGCTATGATGATACCCTTGCACTCCAGCCTGGACAACAGAGTGAGATCCTATCTCTAAAAAAATAAAATTAAATAAATAATCAATTAAAGGATTAAAAAATAAAAAGAACAAAGCAATACACAGTGCTCTTCAGACAGTGAAGCTCCCCTCTAGGGAGAGGCCAGGTGATAGCCAAAGAGCACTCCCTGTCCTCTGCAGCCTCTGCCACTCTCTCACTCAAGGTCCCTGGCAGACCACCTGCCCTCCGAGTTGAAAAGTAACTAAAATAAACTCTAAGCTAAGCCACAGATTGCTCTATCTGGAAAGAAAATGTGTTTACACAGGGTGAGGTCTGCAAGGATTCTACTAAGACCAACAAAAACGTTCACTAAGAATGTGTGAGGATTTCCCCAGCACCCTACAGGTGAACAGGTGACAAACCGGCTGAGCCAGGTACAGCCATACAAGGCACCTGGGTCCATCTGACCAGCTTGGCTCAATCACCATCACTGTGATGCCTACCCAGTTACCCTTTGCTCCTGATTATGCTTTGAGCATGCCATGAAAGTCTCCAGAATGGGATGTAAATACAATGGCTATCCAACAGCAGAACGATCATCCTGCTTATCAGTTATATAAGTCACAGGTATCCACCCTGAGCCCTGCCAAGTGCAAATCCACCAACAATCATCAGACTAATTAGCAAAGCTAAGGATGGTGCCCTGAGCAGTTATGACATCACAAAGGATTGTATCAGCAATTCCCTACCCAAAAGGCTCACCAGCAGATACAATACCATTTATCTCTTACATATAAATTTAACAGTATTTTAGGGATGCATGGGGTCTCTGTCCAGTAATGGCCAGCAGAAGAGGCAGGAAGCAGCAGGGCCCAGCAATGAGGGCAAAGCATGTTGGGGAACCAGGCAGAAGTCCTGGCTAGCCAGCAAAGCTAGGCACCACAGACCACAGCATCCTGATCCCTGAGTATATGTCCCCGGGGGGGGGGGGGGGGACAAGAAGAAGATGACACTGGTTGAGGTGATGTCTTTACACAACAGGCAGACCGAGAATAGACAGTGATCGTCTAGTGTAGCAGCCCAGGCTGGCAGACAAGGGATGGGTAATGACCCTCAGAGAGTGGACCCATCACTAAGCCAAGGTTGAGGGCTGGGCCTCCATCCCTGGAAGGATAACTGGCCCCTGTGCGTCTATGAGACTCCCCAGGGTTTGTGATGAGCAGTCAGTGTACCTCCCAAACCATCTTCTACCCAATGAACCCTGAAGAACACAAATCCAGTCAGGCCTCTCCCAGGCTCAAAGCCCTCGGGCCACCCACTTTCCCTACAGAACAGACTCCTACCTCATCTGACCTCTCTCCCCTTCCTCCCTACATTTGCCCCTCTGCTAGGGCACCTTCCCCTCACCCTCCTGCCCCCACCCCTGGGCACACACACACATACTGGGCTAAGTGGCTGCTGCACACTATTGCCTGTATGTATCTAACATTTTGATTGCAAGGTGCGTGTGTGTGTGTGTGTGCGCGCGTGCGCGCGCACCAGCTAACTTTGAGTTCTCTAAAGGCAGGTAACAAATTTTATACACCTTGTAAGTGTGAAGGTTAATTTTAAGTGCTAAGTTAGGTAGGCCAAGATATCTAGATATTTAGTCAAATGTTATTCTAGATGTTTCCACAAAGGTTTTTTTAGATTAATTTAATATTTAAAACAGAAGGCCTAATTAAAAAGATTTCCCTCCGTAATGTGGGTGGGCCTCATCCAATCAGTTAAAGGCTTTGATAGGAAAAGACTGACCTCCTTAGAAAAAGAGAAGAGTTCTGCCAGCAGACTGTCTTTGAACTTGAACTGCACCTTCCTGGGTCTCCAGCCTACTGGCCTACCCTGCAGACTTTAGACTTGGTAAGTCTTCACAATCATGCCAATGCCTTAAAATAAATCTATCTATCTATCTCTCTATCTATCTCTCTCTCTCTGTCTCACACACACACACACAATACACCCCATTGGTTCCGTCTTCTCTGGAGAACCCTGCCTCATACAGTAAGCCTAGCACCTAGGACAGTGCCCAAGATATGACAATAACAATTTATTTTATTCTTTACAGTCCAAGCATTTTCCATGTATTTTCCTTCCATACCCTCAATACTGTAAGGCAGGTACGCTTAACTCCATTTAACAGATGAAAAGACTAAAACTCATGGAGTTTTGGTAAGCCTCTCAAGGCCCCACAGGAAGTTAATACCAATTCTACCTGATGCGCTGCCTCCTATCAATCAGCTATTTGGGAGGAAGGAGATGGGGAAAGCTGAATTTTACTGAAAGCAAAGTCCTTCTTGTATGCCACGTCGGAGGACAAGAAGAGGAAGAATGAGGGGCTACGTCCTCAACTGCTTCTGTGCGCCATCTCCAACACGCTTCTAGCATACCCACTGCCAGGTCCGCTCTCTCCACTCTGCAGGTCCAGGCACTTTAAAAACCCAAGTGCCCTGAGCTTCACATGCAACTAGAAACAGTAAGAGAGGTGAGAGTGAGAACCTGTGTGGAATGCAGAAGAACTCGTTGCCTGGAAGCAAGTTTACTAGCAAGTTTCTCCCCTGGCGGCCAGTGGGTCTCTGAATTGGAGAGTTCCCAGTGAGGCCAGCCTGAAATGCTCTTACTTTGGTACAGACCTCTGGGGAAGCCGTTAAAGAAGCAGCACAAACAAGACTATTCTATCAAAGACACACATTGGACAAAGTAAATAGGTAAAAATTATATCTGGGTCTGGGATTTAAGAGAACTGCACAACAAAGAAACGATCTACTTCTAAAAGTAAATAAACTAACCAGAAATTCAGAAGGAAAACCACAGAGCCTTGGGTCAGACCCAGTGATCAATTCTAGTTAACAGGCTGCCGCTGGGACATGGAGACAGCAAAGCATGCCGTCGGCATCTTGGCCTGCTCAGCTTTAAGCAAAACCAGCAGCTTGTAAATAGTCATAAAAACTATTTACCAAGTTGGCTGGAAATATTTATTGCCAATTTAAACAGCTTTGGGATAAAAATAACTTTCCTTGTTTATTCCTCTAAATCATCTCTGACTCCCACAACTTGCTCATTCAAATATTAATATAAAGTCCTCCAGGAGGACATGAGAGAAGATTCCTAATCTGCCTGGAATGTTAAACACTGACCAACAGCTCCGCTTGCACCAACCCAATTCAGATGTCTAGCCTTCTTAATGTGGCCACATTTTATTAATTCTGAAGAGATGAGTAAAGCAGTAAGCACGAAATATTGGAAAGAAAATGGACTATGGTGTCAGACAACCAGTTCTGCCACTAACTAGCTGGGTGTCCTCGGGCAAGTGATCTCATCTCAATGAGTCTCCTGCCCTGTATAATGAAGCAGGGAATAAGATTATTGTCAGGATGATTCTTGAAATTCCTTAACGAGGCACATCTCACACAAGCACCTAAATGGCCTCTCCACGGGAACTTAATGGGGAGTGTCCACCATCAAACTGTGCAACTATGTGTTTCCATAGGATTTACTTTCTTGTTTCCACTTCCTCTCTGAAAATAGTTTCTAGTTCTACAAACTTAAAAGCATTTATGAAATCAGAATACATTCTGCTATCTCTGTTTTCAACAAAAAAAAGGAGGAAAAGAGAGTTATATCACTAAGGGGCAGAGCCCTGGATTCATTCACATAGGAGAATTAGCAGAAAAAGAATCCTGTCTACAGGTCAGGTCAAAAAAGTCAGCAGCATAATAGAGCACAGGCTTTCTACCTACGTTTGAAAGTAAAACTGAAACACTACCTTAGCCATGAGTAAGAGGCAACCCCGTGAACTGGAAGGACACCTAGACAGAAGGACTGCTCATTCCAGGGTGCTCAGAGATGCCTCGGGCATTGTAGGGACAAGAAATGGCAAACAAAGAATGATAAGTAACAAAACACATACCCACCGAAACACAAAAACTCTGCCGTGGCCTTAGAAATAGGCTGCCTAATCACCACAGGAGACACAAAATTCCCAAGTGAGCAAAAATTTAGAACAAGTCCCTAAAGGAGCAAATGCTCAGACAAACGCCACATAATCCTCGGGGTACTCATGCCCTAGAAATCATACTTCCTCTTAAAGACCCTGGACATATCCCAGGCTGCTCCCAGGGGTGGACTAATTCTTTAGATTCTGTAAGTCTTGGGCATCTTAGGAAATTCTGACCCAGACAGATCACAGATGGAGCTCAGGAATCCATGTGTTTAAAAGCCTCCCAGGTGAGGCTTCTGACGGGATTGCTGTGTGACAATCAGTGCTTTCTAGTATGGACACTGTTGTGCCTCCTCGGGACACCGTAGGTCCTTAGGAACACTTGAATTCCTTCCACCATTTTTTACTTCCATCTACTTAGCTCCTTCGGAAGAATAAATACAGCTAAGTTACTTTCCACCCATTCTTCAGTTGAATAAAAAATGCATTGCTCTGAAATACATATACACTGAGGAATGGCTCTATAAAGCTAATTAGCATATGCATTACGTCACACTTAGCAACTACAGGTGGTGAGGACACTTAAAATCTACCTCTTGCTCTCTTTACTCAGTATGATGGACGGCCTTTCAATCTGACCTCATTTCCTCTAACCCTTGCATATGATTCCATAGCTTGAATACACCATAAATCAATCTATTCCTCCACGGCTCACTCCTTGCTATCTTTCTATCTTTAAGTGCCCATGCAGAGAGGTTGCTGCTTGAACTACTGACGTATTTGTCAATCACTAACACAACATTTAGTGCAGACTGGCAGCTGGATAAGAGGTAGAACTGGGGGCAGGAAGGTAGGGCCCTCAGGCAGGAAAGGGGTAGCTCCTGACACTGGAAATCATCACCACAAAGCCTCCAAGGACAGGAGACTCACCAGTTCCAGTGGCAAACAGAATTGACCTACCTGCTCTTGTTAGCAGGAACTCCGCTTCAGGATGAGGTGAAATCTATATAACTACCTGTCCATAGTTTCCATGCCCTGGGCTTCATTCACCTCAGGATACAGCATAATTTTTCTCTTCAAATATCTAAAAAATATGATCATACCCTGTTTAAGGCTTTTCTTCTATCAGTTAAACTTTCCCTCTTTCTTCAACAATACCTACTCAGATGAAACAGGTTCAAGGCCACACCCTTTCTTGCTCACTTGCCTCCAGCTACAAAGTCCCTCTTAGAAGCTGTCACCCAGCTTTAAGCCCCCTTTCCATGTGGTCTCCCAGGGAAGCTGACTTGACCGGGACAGTGGAGCCTGCCGTGGCCACCGGCCGCCGCTGTATCACCTGCTTACGGGCAAGAAAGGCAAAGCAGCTGGACCTGTTGGCTCACGCCTGTAATCCTAGACTTCCAGGCACTCTCGGAGGCTGAGGCGGGCAGAGTGTCTGTGCTCAGGAGTTCAAGACCATCCTGAGCAAGAATAAGACCCCATCTCCAAAAATAGAAGAGCACTGTGGAGGGCACCTGTAGTCCCAGCTATTCGGGTGATTGAGGCAAGAGAATCACTTGGGCCCTAGAGTTTGAGGTTGCTGTGAGCTATGACAGGATGGCACTCTACCCGGGGGGACAAAGTGAAACTCTGTCAAAAAAAAAAAAAAAGGGCAAAATAAGTCCCCTAGGTCATCTGAACACATGGAACAAGCCAAACAGGGTAGCTACAAAACTAATCAGTAGTTTGGTTCATTCCCAGATTTACCCAAATATTCTCTGAATCATCCCTGCTTTGAGGCTGTTCTTGATGCACATGGGTATAAAATGCAAAAGTGGTTAAGAGTCTGGCTCCAAATTCTGGCTCCACTGATGAACAGCCACAGCACATAGCATCTTACACAAGTCATTTACCTTTGGGCTTTTATGGAGGAATGTTACCTCTACCACACAGGATTCCTACGTGGCTTAGATGAGATAATCTATGTACCCTCCTCAGCACAATATAGTAACTTCTGAGGGCTGAATGTGAAAAGGCTTACTTACAGCTGTATTTGTTCTCTGACCAGAAGCTGAAGGTAGAAATATTCCCATAAGATAGAATAAAGATAATTATACGCAGTACCTTTGCAAGATTTACACGTATTTTCCTCTACATTGGAAGACAAAGAAAGAAGTCATGTTATAGATAGATAGATAGATAGATAGATAGATAGATAGATAGATAGATAGATATAGATATAGATATATATCTGACCAGTTGGAAAATAGATAAAAATTGTGGCTCAGGGTTTAGAAGACTATTGATTTTTTAAGAAAGTTCCCATAGGCAAAGCCACTCTGGTAGCTATGAACACACACAAATTAACTACCTCGGGCGGCGCCTGTGGCTCAACGAGGAGGGCGCTGGCCCCATATACCGAGGGTGGCAGGTTCAAACCCGGCCCCGGCCGAACTGTATCAAAAATTAGCGGGGCCTTGTGGTTGGCGCCAGTGGTCCCAGCTACTTGGGAGGCTGAGGCAAGAGAATCACCTAGGCCCAAGAGTTGGAGGTTGCTGTGAACTGTGACTCCACAGCACTCTACCAAGGGTGATAAAGTGAGACTCTGTCTCTACAAAAAAAAACAACAAACAAATTAACTACCTCTAACTTCAATGGCAAGAAGTAATATTTACCTGATAAAAAGTCATTCCTTAGCAAATGTTATTTCACAATTTCTGGGTACACTTATTCATTTGCCTTTCAGATTAGACTTCCACCCGCCCATTTCACAATAGTCAAAAAAAACCTTTCTTTCCATCTGTCATGCTTTTTTTTTTTGGAGACAGAGTCTCACTCTGACACCCCGACTAGAGTGCAGTAGCATCATAGCTCACAGTAACATCAAGTACTTTGGCTTAAGCATTCCTTTTGCCTCAGTTTTTCTACTTTTAGTTAAGATGGGGGTCTCGATATTGCTCAGACTGGTCTTGAACTCCTGAGCTCAAGTGATCTACCTGCCTCGACCATTCTAATGCTAGGATTAGAAGCTGCATTTCTTTCTTTCCTTCCTTTTCTTCTTCTTCTTTTTTTTTTTTTTGACAAGTCACTTAAACAAGATGCACTTAGAATGGTTCTATAACAGGACTGACCCAAGAGGCAGAATAGCATCTCCAAGGTTGAAACTTAACAAGGGACTATCTCAGAGAGCTATGGTAAAGGCATGGGGATTTTCATTTGAGTACAGTCTGATGTCTGATGCTACAAGGACAGAAATACTTACTAAACAACTCTTCATTCATGAAAATAATCTGATGAGGAGCACGAAGAGTTACGAACCTTTACATCTTTACTGAAAGTGACTCAAAATGCATGCAAAGATTTTAATAAAACTATTTTTAAAACAAAAGGTACATCTAAATGCAAACATACACCTGTGTAAAAGCATGTTACCACTCCATCCTTCTGACTAGAAAATTACCTAAAAAACAGAAACTGGTTCCAACTTCCTCTTCTGACAATATGGTGAGCTCAGTGATCACAAATGTAGCACAACCAATAATTCTAGATTAAAAATAACAAGTATCAGTTTTTAAATAAACTTTTTTAGAATAGTTTTAGATTTACAGAAAAATTACAAAAATAGTACGAGAGAGTTTTCATGTACTCTGCAACTAGTTCCCCATATTATTAACACCTTGCATTAGTGTGGTACATTTATCACAGTTAATGAACTAATGCTGATACATTAACTAAAGTTGATACTTTATTCAGATTTCCTTAGTTTTTACCAAATGGCCTCTTTCTGTTTCAGTAACCTACCCACCACACGCACATTACATTTACTTGTCATGTCCCCTTAGCCTCCTCTGGCTATGACAGTTTCTCAGGCTTTCCTTCTTTTTGATGACCTTGACAGTTTAAACAATATTGGTCAGGTATTTTGTACAAACTCTCAGCTGGGATTTCTCTGATGTTTTCCTCATAATTAGATAGGGGGTAGGGATTTTTGTGAGGAAGCTTACAGAGGTAAAGAGTCATTCTTTACCACGTCCCATAAGGGTTAATACACTATCAACACAGCCATCACTGTTGATGTTGACCTTGATCACTGGTGGAGGTAATGTTTACCAGGTTTCTCCACTGTAAAGTTATTCTCCCCACCGCCTTCCCATACTTTATTCTAGGAAAAAGCCCTATGCACAGCTCACGTTTAAGTAGTAGAGAGTTATGGTCTTACCTCAAGGGCAAAGTCTCTGCATAAATTATCTGGAATTATTCTGGAGGACAATAGTCTATTGTTTAAGGAGATTAGTCTATTCTTTTCTATTTACTTATTCAATGATATACTTATATTGGTATGAATTCATGGACAGTAATTTTATACTTTGAGTTTTAATCTAAAACTTCTATAATCTAAGGATTATACAGATCTACAATATAGACTTCTTCATCTAATCTATACTTTTAAAATCTAGTATTTATTTTGTAAACAAAATTGTTCCAGCTTTGGCCACAGAGAACAGTTTCTTTTGTTTGTTTTTTTGAGTCTCACTCAAAAAAAGTCTCACTATGTCACCCTTGGTAGAGTGCTGCGGCGTCACAGCAAACTTAAACTCTTGGGCTTAAGCAATTCTCCTGCCTCAGCCTCCCAAGTAGCTTGGACTACAAGCACTCACCACAACACCCAGCTATCTTTGTTGTTGTTATTGTTGTCATTGTTGTTTAGCAAGTCTGGGCCAGGTTCGAACCCGCCAGCTCCAGTGTATGTGGGCTGGCACCCCAGCCACTGAGCTACAGGTGCCAAGCCGAGAACAGTTTCATTTGGCTCCTATGTCCATTTGACATACCCTTATCTTTACATCTTTGGGGTTTTATTTGTTTTTTGAGCCAGGTCTCACTCAGTCACCCTGGCTAGAGTACAGTGGCACATCATAGCTCACTGCAATCTCAGACTCCTGGGCTCAAACAATCCTCACTTCAGCCTCTCTATCTGGCTAACTTTTTTTCAATTTTTTGTAGAGATGGGGGTCTTGCTATTGTCCATATAGGCTGGTCTTGAACTCTTGGCCTCAAGTGATTCTCCCAAAGTACTAGGACCACAGGCGTGAGCCCCAACACATGGCTTAGTTTTATTATTATGTTCAAGTCCTTCCACTATAAGATGCTCCAGGCTCATTTTGTGTACTTCCTGGCCCAGTCCTAGAAGCATCTATTTCTCCAAGAAGCCCTGGTTTCCTTCTATTGGAAAATGGTATTAGAAACCAAGATCTAGACTTAGGTGCTAATGGAGTATCACTTCTTACAGATCCTCTTACCTGACAGGGCAAGGAAATGCAGATGTGTGTGTGGGCCGGGGGTGGGGGGGTGGGCAACATGCTAAGCCTTGAATATGCACAGATCTATAAATGTTGTCATATGTAACCATCTGTATCTATATTAAGGTACACATGAGTTCATACTGATGTGCTGATCATTATCATGCATAGCTGAACTGTTTAGACCATAAGAATATTCTCAGAAGCCAGAAATGCAAGAAAGCAGAAATCAGTAGTAAGCATCGCTGGAGCTGGCATGTGCCCTTCTAGGTGACCCAGGGGTTGGGCGCAGGAAAAAAGCCGGCTGAGAAAGACACGAGACGTATGAAGACACATGAAGCCAGGACCCCTCCTCAACCTCTGAGAACAGGCACTTACCGGGGAAAAGCCCTCCCAGAGAGGAAGGCAGCAGATGTGTGCTTCTTACGGGCCTTGGCTCTGAGTGGAGGGACAAAAAAGTACAAAGCCTCCCCTGAGAATGAGAGTTTAGGGACCTAACTTCACAGGCTCTGTGTGGACAACAGAAATCCAAAACAGGAAATGAAATATAAGCGAGCCGGTGGCAAATCAGGGTGGTTCATGCTGGTAATCCCAGCACTTTGGGAGACCAGGGCACGAGGATGGCTTCAGACCAGGAGTTCAAGAGAAGACTGGGCAACAGAGGGAAACTCCATCTCTACAATAAATAAATATTTTATTTTTAAGGAAATAAATTTAAGTGAGCCTAAATTGGGCATACCCCCAGGTACCTAGCAGAAGTCAACCTAAATTCTTTCAAAAGGGTTCTTCTTTAAACCAGGATTCAAAATATTCCTACAGGTAAAGTACAACAGAATAGTCACATCCAATCAAAAATCACCAAAAAGCCTTGGAAATGAAAGAAGCCAGTGACCAAGGCCATATTGTGAATACTATAGGATTCCATTTATAGGAAATGTCTAGAATAGGCATTTATATAAAAGCATAAAATTTATATAAAGCATATTAGTGGCTGCCAGGTTGGGGAAGAGGAGATCAAAGAGGTTTGATCTGGGGTAAAGAGGGACTAACTAATGAGCTGGGGTTCTTGTAGATGAGTTAAAAATGTTCTAAAATTAGATGGTGACAAGGGCGGCCGCCCCATATGCTGGAAGTGGCAGGTTCAAACTCAGCCCCGGCCAAAAACTGCAAAAAAAAAAAGAAAAATTAGATTGTGACAATAGTTGTACAAGCTTGTGAATACATTAAAAAATATTCAACTGTTACCTTTAAATGGGTGAATTATAAGGTATGGTATCCCAGAATAGAAAAAGAACATTAATGAGAAAATTGGTAAAATCAAAACGTCTAGAGTTTATTTAATAGTTATCTACTTAGTGTTGGTTTTTTCGATATGACAACTGCACCTCAGTTGTGTGAGATGTTAACACTGGGGTAACGTGGGTGAAGCATATATGAAAACTCTGTCTTATCTTTACAACTTTTCTTTAAACACAGAATTACTGCAAAGTAAAAAGTTTATTTTTAAAAAATCAGCTAAGGTTCGGCGCCTGTGGCTCAACGGGCTAAGGCGCCAGCCACGTACACCTGAGCTGGCAGGTTCAAATCCAGCCCGGGCCGCCAAACAACAATGACGGCTGCAACCAAAAAATGGCCGGGCGTTGTGGCGGGCGCCTGTAGTCCCAGCTACTTGGGAGGCGGAGGCAGGAGACTCGCTTGAGCCCAGGAATTGGAGGTTGCTGTGAGCTG
>CAUYON010207184.1:0-43215 GCA_963573935.1 Arctocebus calabarensis
GAGGGAGGGTAATTGGTGGGGCCACACCTACGGTGCATCTTAGAAGGGTACAGGCGAACCTTGCTAAATGCAGAATACAAATGTCTTCATATAATAACGGAGAAATTGCCAGGAAGGCTGTGTTAATCAGTTTGATGAAAATAGTTAAGATTGTATATGAAACCAGCACATCATACCCCTTGATTGATTTAATGATAAAGATAATAAAATAAAATAGAAAACAGCTCATGAAAGTGAAGCAGCAGATCTTGGGAAAGAAATGAAGAGATAGCTCAATGTATTAAAGATGAAAACAAGAAGACTGAATTTATTGAAAGAAGCAGAGAGGCAATGAAAAAAATTAAGGTTAAAATCAGACAACTGAAACCAGAAGAGATAACTCACAGCATTTGAAAGGGAATTGCAGTGCTCAGGTAGAAGTTGAAAAAATTGTTTTTTTCTGTTTCCATTTGTGAACTGGGTTATTTGTTCATGTCATGCTTTTATGCCAAATTTCAAAATTATATTTGCACAATTATAAGGTTGTCTAGTAGAATCAATAAAACTTCAGTCACTGATCTAAGAATGTGTTTGAGATTATCACTTAGCTCTCTTTGCTTTTGTCCCCTATAACAAGTGGTGAAAAGTTTTCTAACTCCTGAAGGTCACTAACTACGCATGACTACTGCTCATAGCAGACTTGTGAGTTCCTTAAACATTAGATACACACATATTCAGAAACAGTACATTCTGTAGCTAAGTTGGTGATCTGTCCATTTATCTACTCTTCTGGAGAATCAGTGCCTCCTCTTTCCTTCTGCGAATGTGTACAGTCAAGAGTTGACTTCAGACGTGTTTACATTCAGGCTTCCATGCCTCTGGAATATTTGTCCTTTGGTGATGATATGTGAGACTATATTTGCATAGTCTGCATTTCTCAAGCTGTCTAGAATGTTCTACAGTGCAATGTCACAGAAAGAGCAGCATGTACACACAGACATGCTGTCTCCCCTGGTTAATTGAATTGGATTGGGCTTTCTTTCTCAGCTTCTTGGTACTTAGATATTCATTTGGCCTAATACTTTATTCCATTTTATTCTCACAATATTATATTCTTATGTGAGCCTTTTTCTTTCTTTCTTGTAAATAAGGATTTTTTTTTAAGCCAACATGTGAAAATGTTGGCTATACTAAAAATAAATAAAATGCTGCCATGTTTGTTTTGCTTTGGAAACTATAAGATACTTTTATCTATATAGTTTTCTCCGTACAGTTAAAATAAAATCTGACATGCCAAAATTGAATTTATACTCAATTTTTCCCTTGTACAATTCTTGAAGAAGAACACTTCATCTATATTGTGAGCTCTTTTATTTTGAAAAAACTATGTGAGTGAGTCATTTATTTCTTTTACACCTCCCTCTACTTCGGGGAGGTCAGCCCAGTTGTCCATCAGGACACAGTATGATTGTTTCACTCCTAAAGGCTATTAGGAACCAAAGTCATAGACATGAATTTTCTCTGAAGCCATTATTTCAACTTGGATTTTTAACTCTCATACCAAAATAGGCAAGGGGGAAAAAAGTAGAAATCAGCCCCACAATACCTTGAAATTGATTTTTGTATTTATCTTGTAATGCAAATACCAAAGAAAAATGCCTGGTTCCTTAGTTTGTTTGCTTCTATCTTGCCTCAGTTATCTTCGCATCAATTTTTGGCCTTCAGCTCTTTTGACTGCATAAAGAATTCTGAACATAGGCACTGGTAATAGAAATGCTGACACAACTAAACTGTCACCCCCAGAATATATTATCTCATATGCCTGCACCAATGCCTGGATCCTCTACTTGGAGTAAGTAAAGAATGAGGCCACTGTTCAGTTTTCTCCTTCTCACAGGTAGACGTGCCCTCTGTTTCTCTTCTCCGGCCCTTTCATTGTCTTTCCCCACCCCACACACGCACCCTGCCCTATGAAGTCCTCTCATAATGATAATCATCTTATCTGTGGGCACAGTGTATGTTGCAGCCCCTTACCAGGCCTGGGAGGGTCTCACGTTGTCCTAGGTAGCACATTTTCAAATCCATACAGTGAGAAGGACTGGCAGTGCTGGGCTTTCATAGCATAAATTCTCTGACTGCCTTAAAAGGGGATCTTGAATTTGTTTTGTCAGGGGGTGAACATGTTTTTTCACAGCTATTTGATGAATCAAGAACAATATATAGAATCACATGGTGAGCATGTCGTATTTGACTCTGCTGATAAGATCTGGGTATGGAGCATCAATTCTCTGTACAGACATAATTGAGTACATAGTACCATGATTTGAAACCACGCAAGAGTATGTGTGGTGTGTGGAAAACCTGAAATGAAATGATGCAACTGATGAAATTACAATTTGTATTTTTTGCTCAAAAGCAGCAGTTGCTTATGTCTACTCTGTGTAGACATACAAAGACAAGCAGATGATGTAAATGTTAGGTCATCTTCCTTTTTGAGCTGAATTTTTTTTTTTTTAGAGACAGAGTCTCACTTTGTTGCCCTTGTTAGAGTTCCATGGCTTCATGGCTCACAGCAACCTCCAACTCCTGGGCTTAGGCAATTTTCTTGCCTCAGCCTCCTGAGTACACAGGTGCTCACTGCAACACCCCGCTATTTTTGTTGCAGTTTGGCCAGGGTTGGGTTTAAACCTGCCAACCTCGGTATAGGGGGCCAGCACCCTACCCATTGAGCCACAGGCCTTGTCCTGAGCTGAATTTTTTAACAGAGCAAGAATGCCTCCAGGACAGTTGCTGGGGTCTGCTGGGTGGCCAGTCCAGCCCTTGTTTCCTTAGAACTTCTTCCCTCAGGGCTCTGAGTCTCTGGGGCCGGTTGTTTCTGAGGGTCTCCTGTATTTAACAACATCTAGGGAACAGGGTGTTTTCCCTCAAAGCCTGGTTGAAAGTTACTCCTGGGAAAAGAAGGACAACATAGCCGACAAATGTGTCACCAGTGTAAACTGACCAGAAATATCTACAGACGTGAACACCTCGTTAGCGGAGGCAGACCAGGTTAGGCGGTGATGGTTCAGTGACTCATCCCCCAGCAGCTGTGGGAACTGCCGACCTATCAATCTGCTCTAGGGGCCCAATTGGTCAACCAAAAGAGATTTAAAGATTTTTGGTGTGTGGGTTCCTGAAAAGGGTTGTGACTTCCTGGATCAAATGATAAAAGGCGGGGCGGTTGACCTGCCTCTTCTTTTGTGTCTCTTTTCCAGCCCCCTCCAGTGAGCATTTCTTGTTCTCGGGCTGCCTACTCTAAGGTAGTGCATTGAGTCTTTGCTGTCTGGGAGTTCTAAATCTACAATGGCAGTGAAAGTTTTTCTTCCTCCTAATAAGCCCCTCTGCCTTCGTCCTGTCCTACTTTTGTCCCTTTTTCACTAGTGCACCAGTCTCACCTGCACCAGCCTGCTAGGTACCCACAGCATCAGGGCACTGGGGCAAGGTTCCCTCTGCGCCATCCGTGAGCTCCAAGTTCCAAGACCCCGGCTCCCCAAGCTGTGTTGCCATGCTGGTTTCTCCTCACCAAATACCACCCACCCACCTGCCACAGAGCGAGACTAATGAGGAAGGCATGGGGAGTAACAAGGGGAAATGTGTGGCATGTTCTGGACTCCTTGAAGAGAAGTGTTTGTTCAAGGCATTATGAATATTTCTGTAAGGCACAGTAACATTGATTTTTCACCCAAGAACCATTCTACGTTTGCACAGAGTCACTAGAGTGCTGAGCACTTCTGTTTTATATGTGGGGGAAGTGCCTCATCCACAGCCTCACCGCACCGAATTTAAATTTGGCATTTTTTGATTTCCAGCTCTGGGCATGAATCTTTGTTCCATTTTGCAGGCAGCTTGAAAATCTTGTATTTGTTTAAACCCACCTTGGGTAATACTGCATCATTTTAAATTTTCTATTTGGAAAATGTGAGCAATATTGAGCGCATACTCTGTTACACATACAATGCTTCAATAGGCTTCATGCTGCAAACCTACCAATTGATGGATTTAAATTTTTCTATTGCAACTCAGCCAATCAGATGTCAGCCTATACTGTGAAGCCAATTAGCATTTTTCTCAGAGCCAGGTGCAGAGCTGCCAGGTAACATCTGCAAGTGACTCGCATGGCTCTGATGAGATCTGCATGCGTTCAGCTCTGTATGAAGTTGTTTTTCACTTGACACGAAGGCATCTTTGGGCTTGTTCTCCCCTGACTCCATTAAGCAGGCACGCCTACATGTGCTGCTAATTGATCCACTTTCAGAGAGGGAAGGTACCTCATGTTCCTCATCATGATGCAAATATTTATGCTGATGCCTCTTGGGAGACTGTACCTACCACCCAACGTGCTTTGGGCTAGCAGGCAGGAGAACATATCTTTAGTTACCAGCAGGCACGTTCTGAATACTGCATTCATAACCTAAATTATCCAATAAAGATTTACTTGAATATTTTGTATATTTTATTTTAAAAAGATATATTTAAAGGAGGCAGACCAGCCTCTCACTCTGGGAGGCTGAGGCAGGTGGATCACCTGAGCTCAGGAGTTGGAGACCAGCCTGAGCAAGAGCAAGACCCCATCTCTAAAAAAAAATAACTGGGCATTGTCACAGGCAACTGTAGTCCCAGCTACTTGGGAGGATGAGGCAAGAGAATTTCTTGAGCCCCTGACAGTTTTGAGGTTGCTATGAACTATGATGCCATGGCACTCAAACCCAGGGCAACTGAATGAGACTGTCTCAAAAAAAAAAAAAAAAAAAAGGCAATTTTTTTCCTCAAGGAAAGAACACACCTGAGTTCTTGCAAGCCTTGAGGACTAAAGGTTTGGGTAATAGTCTCCTGACTCTGCAGCGAATGAGCTTGTTTCTCTGGGAAGCACAAAGAACTTCGCTGAGCCACCTGCATTAGATGCTGACTCGTGACCACACACCTGTAGAAACAGTGCACATTTCTAAGTCACATTGACCAAAATTCAAATCCCTAATCCACTTTCTATGAGCACAATGATCATGGGAAAGTTTTGTAACCTTTTTTCTAGTTTTCTGAACCCATAAAAAGGGTATAATACTGTGTATCCGAGAAGATTATTCGGGGAGCTTAATGGTTTCATGGCTACAGACACGCCTGCCTGTACATGGCGGCTTTTCCAAAAATGTTTACTTTTACTGCCAATCTTTTTGACTCCACTACTAGTTTTTTTATTTTAGGCACTGTATAAGAATTACAATGACAACTGGAGTTTTAAAAGAATAGATAACAAATTACCAGTACTTGCAACATCCTAACCTCAACCATTTTCTTTTTTTTATTCTGGGGTCCCTCCTAATATATTTTCATAGAAAGCCTTAGGAATTTATCTTATAGGAAATGCCTGTGGACAAATATGCAGATCTCTATATTGGAAATGGAGCTATAGGATTTGACAACTATAGTACAATATTTTCCATTGTAATGAAATTTGAAAATTTTTACTAAAATAAATGATTATCAATACTTGTGGCTAAAAACTTCATCTATGAGCATTTAGAGAAAAAAAAATAGCCCTTTGGCCAGTTTTATGGCAAAGCAAGATAGGATAATATTAACAGCTATTAATGCTTGAATGCCTACAATTTGTGCTAAATATTCTTTATTTCTTTCACCCTTATTACACCCCGGTAGCTGGTTATTTTTATCCCTTTTCTACATCCCTTTCTTCTCCCTCTTAAGTTCAAGAGCTTAAGTACTTTTCACAGAACACCCGTGATCAGGAAGTAGAGTTGGCTCTACTCCCACGTAGTCTAACCCCGAAGTCCGTTCCTTCTCCCCCTCACTCTGCACCTCCCAGGGACCATTCCCAGGCAGTATAAACCTGTGCTTAAGATTCTTAGCTGAAGTTCCTGAAACTTCTCTCCTGGCTTAAAGTGAGTGCTGGGTAATTTATTTAGTCTGCTAGGGATAGTCATTCATTCCAACATGCTTATAGTCCAAGGACCTCCCTACCTTTCAGAACATTTGTCACTTGTCATGTTGCATTTGGGATGCCAGAAGGGGCATCCAGTGAAATGAACAGGAGGCACTTTTGTGACAAATAGACTTCCGAAGCTAAAGCTGGAACTGGAAAAGGCCTTGCAGATCTTCGAGCCTCCTTTAGGTGCAGCCTGATGGATATCCATATCCATAACATTTTTTAAACCCATGATCACAGCAAAGAGAATAAACACTGTGATTTGAAAGGGAGAGCATCATCTGGGGGAAGGAAGAATGTTGCCACCTTTATTTCACTTCCATTGGGGAAACAGCAGGAATCTGCAAACTCAGCCTGTGGATTTATAATAAATTCTGGGTCATGTGCTTACTTGTGTAGCTTTGGACAAATTTACTTAATTTCTATGAAACTCAGTTTCCTTACCTGTGAAATGGTGGCAAAATATCACCCACTTCCCAGGATGGCTCTGGGAGGAAATAAAGTGATGTGCACAAAACCCTGAACATGGTCCCTGGCACATGCTGGCACTACTCTGTAATTGTATGCACGTCTGGTTTCCTTTCACTAAACCAGATATCCTCAACTTTGGCTATTTCTTAGGGTTACATGTATAGCATCTACACATCCTAGTGCCCCAGGCAGCCCTGGGACCATCAGACTTTCTGGGGTAGGGGCCAGGTAACTGTATTGTTAAGCTCCTCTGGTGTTTCCACATCCAAAGTTGGACATCCCTGGACTAGATGCACGCTGAGTGAGGCCTGGGCACAGAGTCAGGCCTGTCTGCAAGGGCTCTGCGGGGGCACAGCTTGGGAAGGCAGCTGGGATGGGCTAGGGGCCGCGGGGAAGGGACGGCTCAGCTCTTTCCAGGAGCTATCGGTAGGGCTGACCCCAAGGCCTAATTGAAGCGAATCACCCTGGGGCCTTTCCTTCCCCCCACAGCATCTTTATCAAAGGTGAATCTCACTTAAACTGAAATGAACGGG
Organism: Arctocebus calabarensis; assembly: GCA_963573935.1. NCBI lineage: Eukaryota > Metazoa > Chordata > Mammalia > Primates > Lorisidae > Arctocebus > Arctocebus calabarensis. The sequence continues at coordinate 6,961 of CAUYON010207184.1, forward strand.
CAGCCTGGAGAAGAATCAGCTCCAAGAAGACAGATTCAAGAGAGATGGTAGGAAAGGGGGAGGAGACAGCCACAATAGCCCAAGGCAGAACACGCCTTCACCTGCCCACCCGACCCATAGCCAAGGCCTCTGAATTTCAGTGAAACTGCCCAAAGCACTTGTCTCTGTCACTATGGAGGGTCAAGGTCAGGAAGACTCACTACTTTGAATGGGTTTCCCCAGGTCATTATTGGGAAGCTCATTACCATCCTGGTAGCACAGCATCATCAGGAGCTGGTCAGCAGTGCAGAATCCTGGACCCCACTGCAGACCTGCCATTTCAGGATCTCTAGGGCTGGTCCTGGAAAGATGTATTTTAACAAGATTCCCAATGGATTAGCATGAGCATTAAAGACTGAGAAGGGCTGCTAAGTGTAGCAAAAATAGAACAAGCTCTGGGGGCAAACAACACCTCTAAGTTTGCCTGCCTCTTCCATTTACCATGTGAACTTTGAAAGGCTACTTATCTTCCTTGAACTTCTGTTTCTTTACTTGTAAATTGGGGATAAAAATAAATACTTCCTTTAATAATGGATTTCCAAGGAAATTGTAAATGAAATTGAGGGGGAGGGTCTAAATTGAAAAAAAAATCATTTATTTTCACTAATCTCTAACTGAAAGTTAGCTTTTTCTTTGACAATGAATGTAAGCAATGTTTATTATTTCACAGTAGAAATCACAGATATTTTCATATTACATGAAATAACGAAAATTTATATTTATTTATATTTAAATTTATTTCATGTAATGTGAAAATATCTCTAAATGTTTGTTGCAGATATCTCTAAATATCAAGTTTTCATCTACTTGGAAATTATAGTAGTATTTAGACTTGCTGCTAGATCTTAATATTGAATACATTAATAATGAAACACATGTACTACATCACAAACGTTCTTTTAATTTTATAAAAGCTGTATTTTAATAGAGCTAATGTTTTTGTGGTATGTATTTGAAAATATTAACAGAAAAGGGATCCACAGGCCCATGGCACAAAAGAGTTTAGGAAATCCCTCCCTACCTTACAAATTGTGATGATGGAATCAAATGTGTCAAACACTTAGTGCAGAGTCTCAGATAACAGTTCCTTGATTGTATTTCTCAACACTGTCATGTTTTGCTTTCTCCTAAGCCTAGACCAAAGGTCCCCTAGACTTTCCTGGGGGTGTGTCAAATGCAGGCTCTGCCTATTCGCCTCTCTCTGCAGTCATTTTTCTGGGTAATCTCGGTTTTACTGGGTGAGAGCTATTGTTTATTGCATGTCTGCTCTGTGCCAGAGAGGTGAAGTAAGCTGCCTTGATCACATAGCAAGTAAGTGGGAAGCATGCTGCCGTATACACTTCTGGATGGAGCCAAGAAGTCCAGATGGAGGGGAACAGATGAAGGGCTCCCACAGCCTCATAACTTGAGAAGGTGACACAGAGATAACAGCTAAACCAATTAGCACCTGTGATCTGTTAGTTCCTATAAAATCAGGGAACATTTATTGAGTACTTTCTGTATGCCTGGCCCTATACAGTTGCTAGGATACCCAGATGGGTAAGTCAGGAGCCCTGGTTCTCAGAAGTCCCTGTGTACTGTGGAAGCACAGAAGATAAACCCCTGACCCGGGGAGGCAAAAGAGGTGGGGACTGAAACAGGTTCCCCTGTGCCCGTGGGCACAATATGAAGTCTATGATGGTTAATTTATGTGTCAACTTGGCTGGGCCACAGTGCACAGATGTTTTAGTCAAATATTCAGGCTGTTTCTGTAGGGGTCCTTCTTGAGTGAGATTAACATACAAATTGGAGGACTTTCAGTAAAGCATTTTGCCCACCATAATGTGGTGGACCTCATCCAACCAGTTGAAGACCTTAACAGAACAAAGACTGACCCACCTTCAAGAGAAAGTTCGACCAGCAGATGGCCTTCAGACTTCAGTGGCAACATTGACTCTTTCCTGGGCCTTCAACCTGCTGGCCCACCTGGCAGATTTTGGACTTGCCAGCCTCTAAAATCTCACAAGCCAATTCCTTGAAATAAATCTCTCTCTATATGAAGCCTGACAATGAGCTTGCGAACTCATCCTAGAAGTGCTACAATGAGATATCATTGCTAAATATCGCTACAGTCACCTTCAAAGTACTCCCCTTGGAAAGCTATGCCCCAACACCAGTACCTAGTCCACCTTTCAGAGCAATTCTGGAGCTCTTTTTCTGCCATCAGAGCTACTGTCATATTATCCTTTATGTCCTGAATGTCATCAAAATGTCTTCCTTTCAATATTTCCCTTATCTTTGGGTAAAGAAAAAAGTCCTTGGGGGCCAGATTAGGTGAGTAGGGAAGATGATCCAATATAGTTATTTATTTACTGGCTAAAACCTCCTTCATAGGAAATGCTGGGTGAGCTGGTGCATTGTCCCGAGGCAAGAGCTATGAGATTTTCCTATTTCTATATGGATATTTACTTGGTCTGCTATGCTTCTCACCGTCAGCCATGATGTTGTTGCAAATGTGATGAATTTTTGCAATTTTTTCATCAATTCTGGTCATTCCTGGCCTCTCTTCATTAGTGATGCTTTCTTTCCCCTCAGTAAAATATTTCATCCATTTGTGCACTGCTATTTTCTTCATGGCACTATCCCTATAAACTTGGACTAATATTTCTCCGATTTCACTTCTACTGTGCAAAGTTTAACAAGACATTTATAAATGTTTATTCATTGCTCTAATTCAAGTTCTGACATGCTCTCAACAGGATACAAATATACACAGCAACAATAATAAATGGCAGTTAGCAAGACATCACCACATATCATAAACACAGCGGTGACACACAGAGATACCAAGGTTATGAAACCTGAACAAGTTGTTTGCACAGTGCTACCAACGTAAGCACACAGTGGCAAGTTTCAAACTTAATTGTCAGACTTACTGCCTATATACAGTAGAATCTCCATAGTTGACCACCTCCCTACACTGACCATCTCCTTAAGTTGATCTGATTTTCATAGACTGGACATGCACCACATGTATGTATCAGTACAGGAGGCCTAGTTCCTTATGTTGACCACTTTGTTACAATCCCTTGGATGGCCAACTTACAAAAGTTTTACTGTATACACATCTTATCGACGCTGTTTCTGGGGGAATCCTGACTAATACAAAGTCCAGTTGGATATATCCATTGTGGCTATGTTCCTGTATGCTCTACTTTTTCTTTGATTGTGTCACACAGTTCTCAGCTCCAGTGCTGGGGCCCTGGTAACCTGAGCTGAGGGCTGTGTTTCATCACAGACCCTTTGTGATGATAGCATATTGGGGCTCATGTAGGCAGTGCTGATTCATTGGGCACAAACCATTTGGGGAGCACTGGAAAGTCTGGGGTTAGTCAGGAAAAAAAGAATAACATTTATTAAGTGCCTATGCAGTGCCAGGCATGGTTACATTCATTTTAACTGCTAATGCTCAGCAATAAGGTGAATAGATAATTATACCCATTGCACAAAGAAACTAAGGACTGGAGAGAATAAGTGACTAACTTGAGTTAAAAAAGAATACCCAGCTAAAAAAAAGGATCAGAAATGGCATCAAAACCCAAGTATGTGTCTGACCTCCAAGACACCCAAAGCCAGGCTCTTTAAAATACAATATGCTACCTCCCACAGGAGGCACCAGGCCCAGGGACGAGGAGCCCCTGCTCTCAGAGCTGCTGTTCTGTAGCTCAGGGGAGGTTCCCATCACTAAGGGTCCCCCACAGCCATGCCACCCTCACATAAGAAAGGATTTCTCTGTACCCTGCTTGAAACCTATCAGGAAGATCACCAAATTGTCACATAAAAGAGACTGTTGGGCTCAGTAGGATGTTTGAAAACTTCTACCTCCATTCTTGGCTGATGGACCACTGAATGCCTCTTGACTGCCTTCCCTATCTCACTCCACTATGACCCTGCCATTTTACTCCGCTCATGAGGACATGTCATGGGGAAGCGCCAGAGCTTTCGTGCAGCCCGGAGATTGCATCTATTGCTTGTTTCCTTATCTTCGTGCTCTTTCATTCTATCAGACAAGGAAATTAAATTTCTCTGGCACCATTTGCTCTCTAGAAAGCTCTGGCTGCTAAATCCACCAAAGGGGGTGGATTTATTTGGGTGTTTCTTTCTGAAGTGAGTGAACAGGCCTTTTCAGAGCCCCACACAATTAACTGAAAGGCATGAGCTGCCGTGCCAGGCCCACCTGTCAAGAGGATGGACGCCAAATGGGGCAGATGGGATGGAAGCCAGGCCAGCAGAGAGCCTCTTAATTTAGCCCCAGAGTCCTCTCCCACTCTGCTCTGGGCTCCCCCCTGAAAAATGCAAAATATGAGTCAGGGAAAACCATCCAGGAGTCTGAGTGTTAAAAACTTCACCTCGAAACTGCAGCAGTGAATGTTTACCCAAAAAAGGGCTGAAACTCGAAAATAAATATAGTAGAAATTCCTTAGTGGACCACCTCTCTACACTGACCACCTCTTTAAGGTGACCTCACTTTCAAGACCAGACATGTACCACATGTGCGTATCAGTATAATAGGCCTAGTTCCTTACGTTGACCACCTCTGTATGTTGACCAGTTTGTACAGTCTCTCGGATGGTCAACTTACAAAGGTTCTACTGTATTTGTTTTGCCCACACTGCTTGGCAGGGTCCTGTTCATGAACGATCATCTGCCCCTTCATCCTTCAAATGGGCTCCCTCCAGAAGTTTCTTGGAACATTGCCTCCCTCTAACCTGTCCCCATGCAGAGCCCACTGCCCTTTGAGTATTCAGCACATTGTAAAGACTTATTGGCATTGTATTATTAAGTTTTATTTTGACCTGCTCCAGAAAGGAGTTAAGGTTGATTACAAACATATAATTAAATTTAAAATAAATTGAAGGAAATAGAAGTTAGAAAAGTAAGGGAAAAAAAGAATGAGTTTTATGTGTAAAATACCTACTCTCGGGTCTTGGACTTCACATGGACATGGTTTTGGCCCTCAGATTCTCAGCAGCCAACCCAAAGGTGATGCCTTTGATTCGCACTGCACAGTTGGTCAGGGGAGGGATATGGCTTTTCTTGTTACTGAGGCCTCAGATAAACTCCTCTCATAGTTTCTCATAAAGATGACCCTGTGAAAGGTCATGAGTAAGGTCATCAACAATATCCTCAGCGTGGACATAATATACTTCTGGGACTGTGCCATATAAATCTTTTCTGTCCACCTGTGGCATCTTCCCAAAGTGCCCTCCAGGGATTGCATTCAAGGCCGACCAATGCAGAGGGATTTGGACACACTGTTTCTGTTAGCCTGGCTGGCCTCACAGTGGGCTTTACTGGAACTAGAGGAACTGCAGATCTTCCTGGCCTCAGTGGAGATCTGGATGAGTATTATGTGGTAGTTATGAATGAATATTCATTCTTAGCATCCGAGTCCCTCTCCTGGCTTTGTGGGATTCTCTGAGCTAAGGCAGATCCTCCTCCCACTGCAGAGGCTGAAAGTGGCGGCTCCTTGCTGGGGTTGATGGAGCCTGCACAGTGAGTGGGCAGATGGCCCAGGCACCATCAACCAGACACACTACCCCGGAGTTATAATGACAATTGGGTGCTGGCAGTGGCTGCAGAAGGATGACCTTTCGGGGGCAGCACTTGTAGCCACACTGACTTGTAGCACCCAGTGATGGGTGCCAACAGTATCAGGAAAGTAGACTGTGACCTCCCCACTCAATGTTAACTGCTTCTGGCTGTAGAAAGCTGACCTGCTTTTCTGTTCTCTAGGTGAAGACGTGAGTCTCTCAGTATCCTTGTAATGAGTACATTTTCTGCTTAAATCAGCCTAAGTTGGCTCCAGTTGCAAGGACAAACCCACCTGCTACAAGCAGCTGTTCTTTTCTCTACCCCTCTCCTCCCCCACCCACCTACATGAGGGGCACAGGAAAGGCAGACTGCTGTGGAAACCAAGGATGCATACAGACATCAGGATGCCAGGCAGATCTGCCCATAGGGTCTGTCCCCAGGGGCATGGAAAGAAACCTCGTGGGTCTGACACAGCACAGGCCAGATAAAGGGAGACTGTGCTGGTGCTGACCCACCTAGAATCCACAGCCTTGAAAAATGCTGTGCTATGTGGAGGCCAATAGTCTTATGTGGATATTTAAATAAGAATTTCAATTAGTTGAAATTAAATACAATGAAAAATTCATTTTCTCAGGCACATTGGACACATAGCCAGCTCTTAGCAGCCACATAACCTAAGGGCTACCATTTTGTGCAGTGCAGATATAGAACATTTCTGTCCCCTCAAAAAGTTCCATCAGATAGTGCTGACCTAGAACCTTGAAATTCTAGGCTGAGTGTCAGGACACTGCCTCTGCGTTAGCATCCATAGTTTGTGGGTGGCTAATGAGGCTTAGAGTAGGAAGGCAGTGAGGCAGCAGTCCCGCTCTTCCCCATCCTGGTAACCTCAACTTCATGCTAGCTGTCAGGACCACAAAGTGTCCATATGAGGAAGGGCAGAGGCATGGGAACCCCATTTACCCTCCTGTGCATCTTTTGTATGTCCCTGGAACTCCTCATTGCTGGCTGCTTCAAGGCAACCTTGAATCAAGTCCTCACCATCATTCTCATCATCCTTGGAAGTGGACCACGTTCTGTAGTCTCAGGTATGCAAATGAGCATGAATGCAAATAAGCGTGAATTCAAATGCGTGTCCGCTTTCTCTGTCTCTCACACTAGGCTGAGCAGGGGCTTCGGATTTGCTCCAGGACTTAGCACAGCACTTGGCACATCAAAGTACTCAGCAAACATTCACTGGGTTGACATGGATCTAACACAGATCCTAGGGAACCTACCGTAAGCTGGTCAGGTCATTTCTTCCTTTTGATTCAAGGGAAGGAGGGAGACACTATAATAATAATGCTAATGAAGTCAGTGATGCCATGTATATTAAAAGGTGGAAATACAGAATATGAGTCTGTTAGAATTAGAATTATTTAAAACATTGGTTACACATGTAAAAACGGGTGGAGTCATAAGAATTTTTTTCTTTTAAATTTTTTTACTAAATCATAATTGTGTACATCAATGCATTTATGGGGTACAATGTGCTGATTTTATATACAATTTGGAATGCTTACATCAAACTGCTTAACAGAATCTTCAGCTCACTTAATTATTTGTTGTAACATTTCTACTCTACTCTTAATAGATTTGACATGTACCCTTCCGTTATGCACAATGGGTGAGGTCCCAGCATTACCCTCCCTCTGCCTGTTAAAATTTCTTTCTTTGTTGTTTCTTATTGATACTTAGGAGTCATGGTCCTTCTCAGTGAGATGGGAGCTGCTACCTCCCAGGGTCGTGTGAGGACTAAATGAAATAAGGCACAAAGACTGTCAGTGCTGGCTTTGGCACATAACAAATGCTAGGGACAAGGTAGCAGTTATTGTTATTTTTGCATTAGAAACCTGTGTGGTGACAGAGCAGTGGCACTCCCAGCATCCATGTTGTGTCATGGCTATGAATCTCTCTCCTGTGGGGACTGGAAGGCTCTGGGCCTGGGGTGGGTGTCTGTGTCCTGACAGCCTGGCCCTCTGTCTACAGGGCAGCTGGGCCATATCCCCACTGCGTGCTTCCAGCAAGAGGGAGCTGCCAACCTTGCTGGGCCTTTTTATGCTTCTTTGTTTCATCCGGGGTGGGGGGGGCGGCATGTGGAGGGATTTTTTTTTTTAATTCCAGGTTTGTCATTTTTGCAAATGAGCTTGCCCTTTGTAGCAAAATTCACACAAAGCAGGGACAGCTCCGGGTTTCTTACTGTTGCTGTTTCTCCTCCCTTCTGTTCAAGTCCTGCAGCTACTAATGAGGGCCTCTGACAGCTAGCTCCCTGGGAGGACAGGAAGAGCTGCCTTCACTCCTCTCTCAGCACACACACACACACACACACAGACACACACTCTCTCTCTCTCAGGAGAGCTGCCCTTCTTGTCTATTCCTCCTCTCCCCCCACCCTTCACCCTTTAGCTTGTCATTTTCACACCTCCTTCTTCTCCCTGTGACTCTCTTTTTCTCTCCACCTCTTCTATTTCCCCTCTCTTCTCATGTGTGTGATGTAAGTATTTGCTATTATGATATCTCCCCCTCTCCCCCCTGTTTCTCTCTCGCTCTCCTGTATTTCTCTCTCTTTGTAATGCTTCTGTCTCTGTGGGTAACTGGCTATTGCTGTCATTCACCAGGTCTCTGCATTTCTCTGTCACCTTCTCTCTCCCTTCGTATTTCTCCATCTCATGTTTCTGTGCATCCGTTTCTGTTTCTCTCTTCTCCCTTGTCTGTTGCTCTCTGGTTCTTTGTCTCCTTAATCCTTAAGCCCTCAGGAGGTTGTGGTCCAGGATGCAGGAAATAATAGTAACGAGTGTGCCCCCTGCCACCCAACCTCCACCATGTCCTTGATAGAGCACAGGAGAAGGCTGTACATCCCCAAGTGGGTCCTCCTTCCCTAGGTCTAAGATAAAAATGCATCCCCCTTCTGAGAGCCCATACCACACATGGGGTTCTGCTTGGGAAAACTTCTGTTTGAGGACATCATGTCACAGTACTTGCAAAACAAACTTTCAAATCCCAAATGTAATGAAACAAAACTTTTGCAGCCATTTAATTGATTTAGTCTACTAGAAGACAGGCTGAATAAGAATGTTTATTATTAAAGCATTGCACTTTATCTTAACCCTTTCATAATCTCAAATGCTTTTAGCTATTTTATTCCACTCTTCCTTTTCTCAGCACACTCTTTTTATAGTAGGCAATGTGGTGTAATTATTATCTCCATTCTTAGAAATGGGGACTGAGGCTCAGAAGGATGGAATGATTGGCTCACTCTGACTGCATTGGTTTCACTGCCCCAGGGCCCAGAATATTCCTCCCCTGGGGGCCATGAACCCTGTTCCTGGCCCTCTAAGCCCCTGTCAGCTCAAGGATTCTATGGTTCCCATCAGAAATCCTAAACATCTTAGATCAAACTCGCCCAAAAGAATCTGTGTGTTTCATGCACATCGTGTCCTTTATAAATCACCGTCCACAGGGCACACGCTCCCATAGTCTCAGGCTGGGCAGCAGCTCAGAGGTCTGATCACATTCTTTGCCTTAGCCCATGGCAGTGAATCTCACAGCCGCACAGTGAGCACTAGAGCAGAAACCCTGGTGGCAGAAGGAGCTCTCTGAGGATTCAGTGGAATAAATTACTCAAACACTTGGCTTTCTACAAAAGTAGCGAAACTTAATTCCTGCTATGAACTAGGATAAACAAAATGTAATCTACAGCATTGTCCTAGCTTGTCCAAATCTTATCTTTTTCCATGTAAGTAATAGAAAAAAAATTACAGAAACCTTCTGGAGCATTATCTTATTTGGATGTGATTTTAACCAGAACTCCAAAAATTTCATACTGAAGGCACGTGCACATTTTGTATAAAGGCAGGCGAACTTCAAGGTGAAGTAACTTCCCCATACAATCGTGAATGCAAATGTTTAAAGCTACTCAACAATTTTCCCCTTGCAGCTGTCCATTTTATCTCTTGTGAAACTAGTAATGATACAAGCAGTTGATTATGGTTTACAATAGCAATAAACCTCTCAGAATTGGTTGTTTCCAAAATAAATGGCCATTCTGTTAAATGTTAAATAACAAGTCATAAACTGCTGAAAACAACCAATTTCTTGTGGATTATTGCCTGAATAAATTTCAGCAGGAACGGCAGATCATTAAGCTGTGAAGCACCACAGATCAAAACCATCGAATTTTTTTAATCAATCAATTAACTTAAATCCATGCAAAGGAACTCCTTTGTTACAAGTCAAATCACAATACATATTTTAATGTCTTCTTTGGAGCTATCCTTTTGCTGGTCGTGGTTAGGTTGATTCTTGCCAGATCCTTCCACTCTTTTTCAGAGATGGAAGAATATCTAACCTGGATGATTAGATTAGCCCATTCCAAGAAAATGCAATTTTCCTTAACTGCATTTTTCTAGAACCCCATGTTATTCCAATAGATTAAACACAGGATTGTCCACTAAGTTAAACATTTGAGTCAAGACTCAGTGGCAAACATATTCAAACTGCAGCTCTAATAGAGGCTGTTCTCATAAGAGGAGCCAACTTCACTGGGATGATTGACAGAAGATTCCTCACCATAGCAACCAGGGTTATCTCTCTGGAATAACAACATTAACCTCCTTCATAACCATTTTTTTCATCCTTCAGTATAAAAGGCAGCTGCATGCATCTTGTATGATCTTTTATTTTTATTTTTGAATGAACATTTAGCACTCATATAAAAATAGGACAAGATGCAGCAAAACCAAATTAATTTTGAATTCCTCCAGGAAAAAAAAGCATTACAATGGATCTCGTAGGCAGAACAGTTAAAGGGCAGGAAGGGTTTCTGTCTCTTCTGAGTGCAGGGCAAAGGCAGAGAGATTTCTATTCATCTGCTGCCTCTGAAATAGCCTACTGCATTGATTGGCTTTGTGCTGTTGGAGGGAGTTGGGAGGATGGAAAAATGTATTCAGATTTTATTCCTGCCTTATTCTTTGTGTTCATAACTCCTAATATGCACGTGTACACATAACACCTTAGATGTGCTACGAATGGTCTGTGGAAAAATATATATTCTACCTGGAAAAATATGCATAGTCTATTACCATTTTGAGAGAAATTGCTAAATTGGCCCCAAACCACCTCCTCTGTCTCCTCTCTAATGTTTAGTGGAAGTTGTGGACCTCAGCATCTTGTATGTCACTGAAGCATCTCACTAGCCCTTTGCAGAGATGCCTGGCAATGCTCTGGGCCTGATTTCTAATGCCAGTCTCTGCAAGTGAAAAGCATGGCACTCAAACCTTGAGAAATAAAAACTGACAAAAAAAGACAGATGCTAAGCCTGGATGGGCCACCGCCAGCCACACTGTGTCTCCCCACTCTCATCCCATCGCAGATCTATTTCCCACCGGGGGCAACATCATTGTAAATTCTGTCTTGGTAGGTTCAAGCAATCTTTACTGAGGTTTCCATGTTACGCAAGGTTGTGATTTACTTTTTTTTTGAGACAGAGTCTCACTTTGTCACCTTGGGTAGAGTGCCGTGGCATCATAACTCAACAGCAACCTCAAACTCTTGGGCTCAAGAGATCCCCTTGCCTCAGCCTCCCAAGAAGTGGGGACTATAGGTACCTGCCACAACACCTGGCTAGGTTTTTCTATTTTTAGCAGAGACAGGGTCTCACTCTTGCTCAGGCTGGTCAATAATCTTGAAGCCTAAGGTGCCAAGTATAACATGGAGAACTTCAGTCCTCTGCTGAGGAAAGAGGCTGGGAGCCCCTCCTAAGCCAAACCAAAAGGAATTTGGGTATTTAAAGAGCAGGGCAATGGTCTAGGGGGAGGGTGGCTGAGTGGAGTGGAGAGAGGCAGCACAACCACCCCTGGTGGATCCTCACCTGCTCTGGATTTAAGCAAACAAACTCACCAAAAGGCAGGGCCAATAGATTTCAAAAGGTGGTCTGCGATACAATTTTGTATGAGGTTTGGAAGTAGGGAGAATTCTTTGCGACCTCCTTTGTGTTGAACACGAGTGTGGAAGGCCATCTCCTTTCCCCTGGTGCTGCCCACCCTGCCATCCTAATACTTACCAAGAGCATTGCTGCCTTCACCAAGCTCTGGAAGTACATGGAGTTCAAACTGAGGCCCTGAGCCTATGTGGCCCGCAGCCTACTGCTGAATACCCTCACTCCAGCTGGGCCTTCCACAAGGGGCTCCCAGGGGACGGATGAAACCTAGGGCTGCCTCCCTGGGAGGGAATCTGGATCCAGGTTGCTGTGGGTCGAGGGTCTATTCTCTCTCCACTCTGAGGTGAGATTCATCCCGGCAAACCTTCTGCAAAAGTCCCATGGCTAAGGGTACACACCCACAGAGCAGTTTGTGTCTCTGGCCACTCACCAAGAAGCAGTGTCTAAGGCAGTACAATTGCATCCTCTTGCCCCTCATCTTTTCCTGCCTTTCTTCCTCTTCTTTCACTCACCCTCACTTCTCCAGGGTCTCACCTCCCTGGTAAAGCAGCTTCCCTGTAACCCTCGCTGCAGTCTCTGGATGGGCGTCTAGGCTGAGAGCTCCGCCTGCGGGAGTTACACTCAGCCTCCTTCCTATGGGGTGCTTCTTGGGGAGCAGGTGGCAAGGAGCAGGATTCTTCCTGGAATCTGTTAGACTATCCCCTTCATTTACTAAAGGACCCCTGACTTTACAGCCACCTTTGGAAACTTCAAGTTTCCTCCAAAGCTGAGGTTTGAGGAAGGATTGGCTAATTGATTATAAGCTGATGTAATGGGTAGCTTGTGCCTGTAATTCAAGCTCTTTGGCAGCCTGGGGCAGGAGGACCACTTGAGGCCAGGAGTTTGAGATTGAGCATGGCAGCCAGACCCATCTCAAAAAAAGAAAAGAAGCCAGGCATGGTGAGTCCAGGATGAGCCCAGGAGTTTAAGGCTGCATGAGCTTTTATTGTATCATTTTACTTCAGCCTGGGGACAGAGCAAGTTCCCTGTCTTTATAAAAAAAAAAAAATGATATAATGGGTCTTCTTATTTAATTGATAAAGAGCTTAACTGGTAGAAAATTAAACATGAAGACATTTACAAATAGTTTCCTTTAAAACAGAAAATAAATTTCCTTGACTGGTCAAAAGAATAATAGCAACAGTAGCAACATCCGGAGTCATAAATCTCCCAGGGTCTCCAACTCCCTACCTTATAAAGCAGACAGAGGTGGCATTGCCTTTCCTGGTCTGGAGGAAAGCAAGCGGCTGCTCTTCCCCCCCAACCCCATGCCCTCCTCACCAAGTCACACTAAACCCTCTGCCTCCTGTAAGTATTTCATTATTGTGCGTATGCTGGTTTATTCATGCACCCAGCCATCCTATGATCTCTCTATTGGTGTGGAGTCTGTGTGTGTGACTGGTTGCTTGCGGCTAATGAGGCCAGAGCCTGGGTTCAATCCCCACAGGGACCAGTTAACTTCATTCTGCTCTGTGGCCTAGGCTGTACCCAGCAGCTCTCATTGGGGCTGGTGTGGAGCACACTGGGCTCTGGGCATGGGGAGGGTGGAGGGAAGGGAGTAGATAGTTCCACATACACTTCCCACCCCTGTTGGAAACATAGTTATCCTGTCTTAGCCCTTTCATCCTCCACAAAAGTCAGCCCTGGTTCCTGCCTGGGCTACCTATTTGATCCTAAGTAAGGTTAGGAGCTGTGTGCGTGTATGTTTTAAAGTTTCCCTTTTTCAAAAAAAAAAAAAAAAGTTGAAGTGGATCACATACACACACAAAAAAATCACAAATAAATAAATAAAATTTCCTCTTTTCTTTTTCTTTTGTATTTTGGAAACAAGATCCTACTCTATTGCCCAGGCTGGAGTATAGGGGCACAATCATAGCTCACTGTAGCCTTGAATTCCAGGGCTCAAGGATCTCCCCTCAGACTCCAGTGTAGCTAGGATTAACAGGCATGTGCCAATTCACCCAGCTTTTTTTTTTTTAATATTTTAGAGATGGGATTGTAATATGTTGCCCAGGCTGGCCTCAAACTTCAGGCTGCAAGGAATCCTCTCACCTTGACCCTCCAAAGTACTGGGATTATAGGCATAAGCCACCGCGACAGGCCCAAATTTCCCTTTCCATTCAATTAGCAAGTATTTACCAAGCACCTCTTACCCATTAAGGACCATGACACACTTCTGCCTCACTTCCCTTGAGTATTCATTCTTCATTCACTAGAATCTGAGCTCCTGGGGAGGTATATCGGTGGACTTCTAAAAGAAACTATCAGTAGTTACAGATTTTGGTACAATGTTTAGTGAAAATATGGAAGAAAAAACATACATTTATTTATTCACACAACGAATATTTATTGACTACCTATTATTTCTTGGCATTTAGAGGTACCATAATAAAAAAGTTTTTTTTTTAAATTCCTGCTCTAGGGAGGTTATATTTCAGTGTAGGAGGTGCAAGCGACACTAAGTAAGAAAAGTCAGCAAAAAATATGTCTATTACACGACGATATGTGCAAAGGAGAAGAACAGAGCGGGAAACGGACAGGATTGCTGGGAAGAAAATGCATCTGTAATTGGGCGGTTAAGGTAGACCTGCATGAAAAGTGACGTTAGGACAACGACCTGCAGGGGGAGAGAGGGAGCCGAGGGCACAGTCACCAGGCAGCGAGTGAGTCCTGGCCTGTTTCAGAGACCGCACCGCGGCGGCGCGATGGCTGGGGCAGAGTGAGCCAAGCGGTGGAAATGGAAGACGCGGCCAAGAACAAAGGGAGGCAGGAGGGCTGGTGGGGTCTGCAGGTCCTTGTGAGGGCTCCATCTCCTCTCTGGAGGAGTCAGAAAAGGCTTCATCAAAGTCCCTGCTTTGGAGCAGGATCTCAAAGGCTAGATCTTGTTAATTCATTCATCTGCACTCCCATTGAAACAGGTGTTGCTAGACTGACCGTGTAATTTGGGAGATAACATATGCACCTCTCGGGCTGAGTTTTCAGACTTGAAGTCTGAGCAGAGTGAGCATCTGCTCCCGCCCGCCCCTCACCCACCCTGACCCAGACACTCAAACACACCCCTGGCCTGGGAGCCTGGTGCCGCCTGCATGGTCCTGTGGCCGGAGCCAGATTATCCTGCCTACCAGCCAGGCAGGTAGGAGCACAGAACAGAAATAAGAAAACAAAGAAATGTGTCAACACTTGCACTGTAGAGTTACAGACATCCATTCATGCTTGCCAAAGAAACAAATGAAAATTACCTAGCAGGGTATGCCAAGGGCACATGAGTGAGGGAGAAAGTGGACACTCCCCTGCGCTTCTAGAAGGGCTCTTGGTGGGGATAAGGTTGGGGGGGGGGTGGGCATTGGGAAGAGATAATTCCAGACTATTTGGAGGAGCAGGTGAGATTTGAGCTGGTCTTAAAGTACAGGTAAGATGTGGATCTTCCTACAGGAGGAGAGAGGGCATGACTGGTCTATATCCCTGTGTGAGGGATGGTAGGAATTTCATGTTCAGGGCTCAGAAGGAGGAATGTCCAGGCCAGAATGGAGTAGCCGTGTGGAGGAAACGGTAGGAAAAGAGGCAGCAAAGCCTAGAGCAGATTGTGGAAATGATGGAATGCTGGCTGGAGAAGTCAGGGATAGAGCAGACAGAACTCTGTCTCTTCCCTTATGTGTATATGTGTGCATGTGGAAGGCCCACTAAATAGAAAATGCAGGAGACTCAGTCAAATTTGAATGTCAGATAAACAACAGTTAAGTTTTCAGTATGAGTAAGAATGTCCCATGAAATATCTGGGACATAAATACATGATGTTCAAGTAAATTTAAATTCCACATAAATAGCATATAATGTTTTATTATGACTATGTCTCATTCAATATTTGGGATGTAGTTATACTCAAAAAATTCCTTGCTTATGTAAACTAAAATAAAATTCTAAACCCCCCACCAACTGAAAAGATCCCCTGTGGGCCAAAGGGACCCCAGAGAAATCTTCAAACTGAGTTTCCAGCTCGGAAGGAAAGGAAGGTCAAGTACACCTCATTATACCTCCTCACTTTTGGAGCTTAGACACAGTAACTGACCAGCATTAATGTTAGAGATCGTAAGACCGACAAAACCCACTGTTTGTGGCAATAAGAATTACTTCTCTTTTCAAATTTTCATAAATGTCTATATACTACCCTGAAGAAGACAAACTATTAACGGGACCTACGGTGACCTAAGACAAGGGTTAAATCATCCCACAGGCCATTAATTTGCTTAGCAGATCACTTTGAGTTAGTGTATTGTGACTTGCTGTATGTATGACTGACAGATTTCCTTATCTGAAAACATTCTTTTCTATTGGTTCTAAGCCTTTTTTATTTCTTTAACCAATTATAAATCAAAGAATCTTTGAACTCATCCATAACCTTTGAGATGTCCCACCTTTGGGGGCCAAATCAGTAGATACCTTCCATGATTTCTGATTTTGCTTTCAATTACTGTCTCCCTAAAATGCATAACCAAACTGTAACCAGACCACCTCTGGATGACTCACTCAAGGCTACTTGGAGGGATCACTTACTCAAAGCATCTTGGCTTTATGGATTCCCGGGGCTGGTCACACATATTCACCTCAGAATAAACCAATTTAAATTATTCTACCTCGTTTGTATTTTTTTGTTTTGGGTTTTTTTTTTTTTTTTTTTTTTTGTTACCATTGACATGAAATTCAAATTTAACTGGACATTTTGTATTTTTATTTGGTAAATCTGGCAACCAGTATATGCTACAGAATTAATGCTGCTTAGGGAGGCTGCAGGCTCCAAGAGAGAGAGTCTCCCCCTCTGTGTTACATTAACTGGCCTGGACAGATCTACCACCAGGCAGTCCATTTCTTGGCTACGCTGGGGTGCAGGCTCAGCTCTCTGATGGCTCTAGTTTGGGAGTTACCTGTGAGAACTGCTGCACCCCAGTCTTTTCTCCAAGGGTCAGTAATGCTGTCACCCAGTGTGCCTCTCTGGAGCATGGAACAGGGATCCCAGACTTTCCCAGCAGGCTAGTAACAGCAAATTGATGAACTGTCCTGATGTGTGGGCCAGGCTGGAACACAACTTGCTACCCTGAGCCCTGCGGTATTGGTTGTGCAAGGGGCTGTCCTTAAACCAGGCAGGCGTGCTGAAATGGGATGCTGTCTGGCAGCCTTTGCTTTTATGGGGATGACTCTTCAGATTTCTTTTAAAGCCTGCATAGCTCAAAGGGAAAACCAGCAAGTTCTTTTCTTCCTCTAATATAATGCCTTGGGGGGCTGCATTACAGTCTTTTTTTCTTTTTGTTTTTTAAATGCAAAGTTTGTTGAGGTGAGAGTCAGAAACCACAGGAGTCCTCTCATTTTTTGGACTGTCACTCCTAAATGTGGTCCATCAGTCAATTTTTAGAGAACCAAAGCACAAAATATAAAAACTAATAGAAGTCACTTTTTACTGGAAGCTTAAAATGTACTGAGTATGAGAGTGAGCATCTTCTATATCTAGTGGTGTTTTACCCTTATAAGAATTTTATGAGTTAGACATTACTATCCCCATTTTACAGATTCAGAAACGGAGGCACACCCAGGCTAATTTTCTCAGGAAAACACATCCTGCTAGCGGGTCAGAGCTGTGGTGCAAACCCAGGTGAGTTCGACTTTTGTATTACTGTCTGTTCAATGAGCCATAGATGTTGTACACACAGCTGGTCTATCATCCTAGATTGTCCTTTCAGATTCCTGAGTAATGAACATTTGTTGAGCTACAGTCCCTGATTGCTCTGAAAAAAAAAAAAAAAATCGGTGCTTCTCTCTGCTCTCAACTGATATTCTTTCCACCAGTATTGTAGAACCTCTCCCATCGTGCTGTAAAAACACATTCACCTTTCTGGGTCCTTAATAGTCCACCAGGTCCTCAAGGGCAGTGTCAAAGTCTTTCTACCAAGTATATTTGTTCCTTTCTAGCTGCAAATACTAGAATATCCCTTAGCACATGATATATCCTCAATGAATATCTGCTCTTTGTTCCCATCATTTCCAGTTCTCTTTTCCTATTAGTTTAGAGAGGTTCAAGGCTGCTGTCGTGTTAGTGTGTTTCACTGTGATTGCAGGGCTTCTGTACTCTTTTTTTTGGTTTGTTTGTTTTTTGCATTGAGTTTTATATTTGCCTGTCCTTACTGAGGACCCATTGAACTGGTCAATACCAACATTAACAGAAAGCTCTTCCGTGGTTGGATGATGGAACAAGTGTGGTTGTCACAATGATTTTATTTGCAGAAATGCAAGCTGGTCGTCTCAGTTGTTTTTCCTGTGATTTGGTGGAAGGGTCCGTGGGGAAAATGAACCCAATGGGTAGCCTAACTATCTGCACCTGGGGTCTCAATCAAGGTCAATGTTTTTTCAGTCTTGGTGGTAGGCCTCTGAACCTACCTTTTCACAAAAGCTCCTTGGAGAAGTCAGCCTATTTTTGAGAAAAGCACATTTTCCCAGAAAATTCCTTTAAATAGGAAGTACACAGGCAAACCTTCCCAGGATCCTGCTCCCAGGTAGAAATATGTGATCCCACGTGTCCCCCTTCAGGGATGAGCAGGGCCTGGAGCTGACGGTTGATGCTCTGGCACAGGCATTGGCTACTATAATATAAATGTACTGGACATTCTGTATTTTTATTTGCTAAACCTGGCAACCATCTACCCACCCAAAGCCCAGTGCTAAGGAAGTCTCTAAATGGAGATTATAGCACTTAAACCTTTTCGATCTCTCTGCTCTTCTGCAGGTGGAGGCCCTTCAAGGGGTTTTATGACTAACAGTGATTGCCCTGTCACATTAATTCTTCTCACATAGACTGTTTTCCTTACAGGTCCTATCTGGGGCAAAGATGATTGTGATAGCAATCTGGGCTTGTTCTTGCTGACAGAGTTAAATCCTGTCTGTGTTTCCTTTGCACAAGAAGATAGTGTGAACTGCACTGAACAACTGTCTGGAGGGCACATCCAGAGCCCTCTCACATTCATCCTTTTATTGTTTTTGTTACTATACATATTTCAGTGGTGTCAGGAATTTTTTTAAGGCTCCACCTTGGGGGAAGCTCAAGAAATGGTCTGTGTTAGCACTGGTAAGGCCTAGACAGTTTTATGCACATAAGCCTGGCTGTTTATTGATCCCTTGGAATGAGAAACCAATTGTAATATCCTGGCTGTGAGAAATATAGCCCTTGACCAGCCAAAGTCATTTGTCTGCCTTCCCTGTTGAAAGAAGCATGTTTAAAATTCCTCACCTGGGAAGGACTTCTTAGAAAGAATATTTCATGCAAATGAATATATTTCTTGGACTTGACTTCAATTTGGATTAGAAAAAAATGACCTTGTTATGTTTGGGCATGTATTTTGTTAGAAGCCATTTTGAGAACAAGTGCATGGATTATTCGAGGGGCTCCTTGAATCATTTATAGACGACCTATATCTTGGAGGAGATTTTGGATGTATTTTGCTCCACATCCTGGATGAGGGGTTTGCAGCTTGAACTGCTGGTATGTTGATTTAAGATTTTGTGTTGCTAGGGAGGAGGCCCCAGCAAAGTTCAGAACCTTAAAGTGTTAAAATATGCTGGGTGGAAATGCAGAACAGTTCTCAATTTCCATCTTGAGAGATTTATTGATCATTACTAGAAGAAAAGAAAAACCTTCAAAAATTAAAGCAGGAGATTTGTACCTTGTACACCTTTTGAACTTGGAGAATGTTACCTCTTCTTCCAGAAGTTTTGTTTTGCTTTTTAAACTACCCAAGTTGTCCTGGGAAGTAAATTCTCTAAGGAAGTTTGAAGAAATTTCTAATCAAGATTTTCAGTTTCTAGTGCTTCGTGGGCACCCAATTGGGCCAAAAACTTTCTCTCTTTTTCACAACCTGCCAGCACAAGCAGTTGATTGAGGGGCATCTGCGAACCTCGCTGGAGCAGGGACTTCAGCAGCTGGCGCGGAGGTCACGTGGGTTGCTGGCCCTGCCAGGGTCTTGGTTGTGCATCTGTTGCAATCACACCCTTTGCCAAAAGGTGGATGAGGGAGATGACTGCAGAAATCTTAGAAATGTATATATATGCATGTGTGTTAGCAGATAGATTTTGAGAAATCTCCATTCAGAGGAAAACGAGGAGGGCAAGAATATTTTGAATCCACAGGCTCACATGATAGTTTCTGGGATGGCATTTGGCCTGATGTTTCTCTCCTAATGTCACTGGCATATGAGCTAAAGCAAGGCTATGAGCTAAAACCAGATTGCAGTACCTTCCTGATTCTGCTGAGGGAAGAAAGCTGTGCCTCTCAAATGCTAATGTGCATATGAACCACCGGGTGATCTTATTAAATTGCAGATCTTGGTTCAGGAGGTTGGGGTGGGGCCAGAGATTCTTCTTTCCTAACATCTCAGGTGAGGTTTGAACTCTAGGTGCAGGATCCAATTCCCCTCTCACTCCAGGGAAGAGAATCCACCTCCCTTTCTGGGGTTTAAGGACTGAGTTGAGCAGACCCTGAGTTTAGGGTCTGGCAAAACCCTGGCTACTTAAGTTTGAAGGCACTAGGGGCTGAAATTCCCTTGGGGAGAGATGCTTTTCTCTGAGATAGAATCAGAGAGGGGACCTGAAGGGAATGGGGGAGGCTGAAGGGGGGAGGTGCCTGGGGAAAAGAGGCTCTTAGCATGAGAAAGGAAAGAAGACAGGACTATGTGCCTGGAAGTCCCCTGTACCATTTGCAATCTTTCAAAGACTCAAGTCTGCAAGTCTGTCCTTCCGCAGCTGAATTCAGTGGCTACATGAAATCCACTTAGGACTTCTGTTTCTTCCTCATGGTAATGCTATTTCCAGTTGCACATGACCTTTCAATAAATTACTCCCAGTTGCACATAATCCTCTCGTTACCATGCATGTATGAACAGGGGATAATGGAACAACTCCAGAAAGCCCCTTTATTTTCCCTCCCTCCTGATTTTCAGTCCCAATCCTCCCTGACCTTGGACAATATCTAGGGCCAAGGGCATTGCTATTCTTGTTACTTCCAGGTATTGAAGTACATCCTCATGATCAGATATTAAAACCTTCAAAAATAATCCGATCCTGAAGCTGCAACCTCTCATCTGATTTAAACTTCTTCCCTCCCTCTAGCTCAGGCTAGACTCAGCTCCAGATACCTGCAGGGATGGACAATTAGGTGATTCTGTGCCCTCCTCACCTGCTCTGCTGCTTCAGGTACAGGTTGGCCTGGGGTTGGCTGAGGAGCCGCAGGGGGGCTTTTCACCAGAGCAGTTGGAGTCTACCATCCGTGTGACTCCAGTTTTAACTTAGCTTAAACACTCTAGCCAAGTGTTGACCCATTGGTTTCATATGGTATTAGAGAAATGGTTTCAGCACTTTGTTATGGCAACAACTTAGCTGTCAGTTGGTTCCCAGAGCGTGATTTTAAGGTGGGCATTTACCAAGTCATGACGACAACACTGTTCTAAATGGTATGGGAGATGAAGGGCCTCAGAATAACTCTCATTGTGAGTTATTCAGGGTGTGCAAGGTGCAACTCTTACTCAGACTCATAAGCTGTTCTCTTTCAAGGAAAGCCACATAGTCCCCAGTCTAAGAGTGGTGCTGGGTTGGAAGATTGGTTTGGAGCCTGACGTTTCCTTGGGGCCCATGACCAGGCAGCCTTTCTCTCACCCCTGGTGCCTCTTTGTGCTACAGCCACCATCCCAGAGGACTGCTCACGACAGGATTCTCCACACTGCTTTGCTTAAGATATATAGACTACTGGAAGTGAAACTGTTAAAATTACTAAAAATTTCAATATCTTTGGTAAGAATTTGTTGGATAATGTCTAAAAAGGATATTCCAGTGTTCAGAATAAGAAGCCATGGGGAATAGAAAGGAAATGAGACAGAAGACGGCATAGGCTCCCCAGCAGCCCGACCTCAGAGGCTCTGCCGGGCCCTGGTCAGCTGCTCTGACTCTCAGAGGAGGAACCCCAGAGGGGTCCTGGGTGAGCGGCTGAGCATAGCCAGATGATGCGCATGCCTGAATCCTGCTCAGAGTAAGAGTGAAACCTTAATCCTCTGCTGTCATTCCCAAGAGGGCATTGTGTTTTAAGGATTCCTCTGTTATGGGTTGAATTTTGTCTCCCCACCACCCCTTAAAAAGATATGATGTTCTAAGCCCCATCCTGCTCGCATGACCTGATTTGGAAACAGAGACTGCATGCATGTAATCAGTTAAGAGGAGGTCAGAGTCCATGGCCTCCTTATCCTGCAGGACTGGTGTCCTTGTAAGAGGAAGGTGATGGGGACACAGAGACTGGGAGAATCCCGTGTGGTAAGGGAATAGCTAAAGACAGACAAAGGCTGCGGACCACAAACAGAAAGTAGGAGGAGACACAGAAGGCTCCTCCCCCAGAGGGAGGAGACTCTGCTAACACCTTGGCCTCAGACTTCCGGCCTCTGGAACTGTAAGAGAATAAATTACTGTTGCCCTAAGCCGCCCAGTTCTTGGGATTATTATTGCCCGACTGGGTTCATTTGCTCACTGCACAGAAATGAGCAAATGCACTGAGGCAGTAAGTGCGCAGCAGAGAAAGAGTTGAATCCTCTGGCAGCTACGCAAAGAGATGGGAGAAATGTGTCAAATGTGCCTGAGAATCTCTAGGCTGGGGGTTTAAGGGGAATTTATCAAGCAGGGGGCGCAAAGGAATTGGCACTGCTGATTGGTTGGGAGGGGGTGAGATCATAGGGACGTAGAAACTACCTGGGTTAGTCACTGGGGTTAGTGGGGAAGCGCCGCAGGACTGATGAAGTCCGTTCTGTGGTGTGGATCGCTGATCTGATAGGCATCAGTGGGCCCACAGGAATTCAGAGCCTGGAAAACATCTTACAGGCAATCTCAGGTTCGTTCCACAATATAGATGTTATCTATAGAATCGATTAAGAGATGAATCTTGTGACCAGACTCCTAAGCAGTAAGCAGTTACAGGGAAGCAGGCTACGGGCAAAAGCTGGTTAATTCTCAGATACAGCTATACCTTGCGAAACTTAGGCCTCTAGCCAAGTGTTGACCCATTGGTTTCAGATGATATTATAGAAATGGTTTCAGTACTTTGTTATGGCAACAAACATAACCATAACTAGGAAACAAACCCTCTTCCTCTGGCCCTTAGAGCAGAACTGTAACGGCATTTACTCCTGAGCACATCTGTCTCATTGCAAAGCCCCTGAGGCTCCCTGGTGCCCACTGCCTAACACAACCCAGTGCACACCTGTGAATTTTGGTTGAACAAATTTTAGGACTTCAGATGTTAATGGGGTATTAAATACAATATAAGCTAAAATAAAAGAATTAACAAGGGAGAAATACCTATCTAGATTGGTGTGTGTATTTTATTCATAACATTATATAATCTTGTTTATGATTTGCATAAATGAGCTATTATACCGTAATTTGAAACTCAAATCAGTGGCTTCTCTCTGCAACATGAATGAAATGAAATGAAAGTCTTCATCTCCCTCTTCATCTCCCTGTATGTTGAAGATGATTGTCATTAGTCCAGCGATGAGCTCCAGTCTTCACTGCCTCATAACTTCTCAGCAGCTTTTTTTGGTGTCTCACTGGAGCTGGCATGACTGCTAAAGGACTCTTCCTGCCTGTGAGATTTACATTATTTGAGATTTAAAGCAAACGCTAGTTCAAAATCAGTAGTAACTTCAATAATTGACTGAAGTTAATGCCTCAAGGTGGAATCTCAGGTCATCCATTTAACATACCTGGTTCTTAATTGCCAGGAAATAGCTGGCCTGTGGATCACTGCTGTACCCCTAAAAGGCCACCCCTGGAAGGTCCTACTGTCTTAGAAAAGATCTGTGATCATAATCTAGTTGGATCTTTACTTTTTATCTATTTATTTTTTGAGACAGAGTCTCACTATGGTGCCCTTGGTAGAGTGCTATGGCATCACTGCTCACAGCAACCTCAACTCTTGGGCTTAAGTGATTCTCTTGCCTCAGTCTCCCAAGTAGTGCACTATAGGTGCACACCATAGCGACTATCGGCACACACCAAAACGCCCGGACTGGGTTCACATTGTTGTTCTGCAGGCCCAGGTCGGGTTCGAACCTGCCAGCCCCACAGTATGTGGCCCTAACCACTGAACTACGGGTGCTGAGCCAGATCTTTATTTCTTCATGAGTTCTTTTATGAATAACAATTTAGCAATACTCAGTTGAGAGAATTGACACTGTACATGTGTGTGCAAGTGTGTCCATGAGTGAAACAGAACCAGCACAGGTGAAGGACCAGGCCTGGGAAAACTTATATTGCAAACACTTATGAGATGATATACAAGAACATATGGGATAATAAGATAACTAATTAGAGATGTGCCCAATTCCTTTAATAATTACATCTCTCTTTTCATAATTCTTTATTCTTTGTATTTAAGATTCTAGTTCCATTTAGTAGTGTCATTTAGTTCTCATTCAAATGAGAAAACTAGTGATATTTTTGGGGAATTCTCTTTGACCCTGATAGAGACCAAGTCCATCCTTAAATTCACACAAGCACATCTTTTTCAGTCCAGCTTTTATTCAGGTCAACAAGTATGGGTTGATTTCCTATCATATGCCAGACTCAGTGCTTGACAGTTGAATACAAAGCTAAGTAAAACCCAGCTCCAGATTATGAGAATATTGTGATCTGTATAATCATATGAAATGATGGTAGGTATGGGAGGGTCCCTTCATTTTCTACCCTTAACAGCGATCTTTGCCAATTTTTGGAGGGCATTGAAGAGTTAAGTCATATTGCCTCCCAAATCTGGGGTCTTCTCCTGGATCATGAGTCTCTTTAATGCAGTTTATTGCATGGACAATCTCAGAAGTAACCTATTCAAGGGGCTAGACAGGCCCATTACTCCTGGGGCCAACCTTCACTGCAGGCCCTGCCAAACTTTCTGCTTTTATCAGAAAGAAGACGTAGAACAAAGCAATCTAGTCTTAAGAGGCAGTGCCTCAGACGTGACACCATGATGTCCTTTGCAGTGTGGACAAGTGGAAGTCTTTATTGAGTGGTGATTTGTTTGGAGGATCCATATGGGTTCTAATTGATACAACAGTGATGCAAGTTCCACTCCGGGGAAAATATGATCGACTTCACTGAGGGCCCTCAAATGCCCAGGACAGTGGGAGTGTAGGGCTCTGGGCATCTGTGAATGGCCGCACTGTGGGGCACCTGGGGCCAGCATGTACCTCTCTCTCCACCAGAATTACAATGACAAGGCCCCCAGTAATACCAGGTTGACCTCCTTACTGAGTCACAGGTAGAAAAGAAGGAACTGAGAGGGCAGAGCTGGCTGGGCCCCCCCGTAGCAGGCCTGTCTGGTTTGTTACCCAGCCTGGAGCCTGCGGATACAAAGGACCCACATGCCTGAGCATACATAGGCCCAGAGAGCAAGAGAGGGGCTAAACCAGTTAAACCAGTTAAAACAGTTTAACCCCACTGTTAAAGCCAAGTGGTATGTAGGGTGTGATCCCAGGGATTTCTGCTTCTCTCCAATCATACACTATTGGTTGGGGGGGGAGGGCGGGGAAGGATAGGGAGAGAGAACGGGGGCCACTATATGCATTCCAGTACTTCCTTCTGATCTGGGAGTGTAAATCCCCTGTTGTCTATGGAAACACAAATGTATGTGTGTGGGATAAAGGAGGCAGCTGAGAACATCTCTGACCATGCGGCAAGCAAAGAGGCACCAGACACCACCTCCCAAGCCTATTCTCAAAAAGGTAGGGAGGATTAGAGTTGAATTTTAGACGGACATCCCCCACGCCTTCCAGACTTGGGCCTACACAAGCAAGTTGTCCCTTCAGACACTCCATGAGCTCTAATCTTGAATTTCTTCCCTCTGGTCCTCTGCCCTACAGCCACCCTCTCAGTTTCTTAGTGTAGGAACATTAGATCCATGCTGGGAAAATGCGATGCTTCTCTCCGGGTTTCCTGGAGCATCTTTAACTCAGAGCTTTGGCTCCATGTTCAATGTTCTGCTCACTCATTATAGCTGCTGAACAAGGGTGGGCAAGAACTCCTGAATGTGGCCCAGGGAAAGCTGTGGGTGGGCTCGTCACCTCACTAGGTCATCTATGACATTGCACCTGGCAATACAAGCACAAATTTGCCTCAGAGACCACAGCCTGACCCTATAATCCTACCTGGAGAAAGGGGCCTGTTTGCAATTTGCCTTCTTTTGGCCCTGACTCTTAGGAACATGGACCCCTCACTGCAGGGCCTATGAGGCTATCACTGCTTATCTCCACATCTGGGGCACGACCTCAGATTAAATTGCTTTGTTCCAGGTCTTCTTTCTGATAAAAGTAGGCGAGAAAGAGGGTCTCTAGCTCGCCTGACATAGACATGGAGGTGAATGAGCTGACTCATTGGAGGGAAGGGTGAGGACCCCACAGGAAGGGTTTTGTCAGGGTTTTGAGGACTGAGAAGCTCCAACTTCATAGGCTTCTCCTGGAGGGCACACCCTGGGGTTGGCACTGGGAGAGGGAAGGAGGGTCCAGCCAGGGAGATCTGAAAGTAGAGGCCTGGGGGCAAAGAAGCAGATTCAGCAAGTTTAATGTTCAGGAAGAATGAGAAGCACCTTTTGGTGATATTGGAAGTTAGTAGGGGTGGGAAGTGGGGGGGAGACTGGAAAACGATGGGGGACTGAGTCAGCTTGTGGAGTGGGCACTTCCTAGCACAGCCTCTAAGGAGCTAAATCAAAGCAGCACTTCAGGAAAACTAACCCCACTGCATGTGCAGGAGAGACAGGCAGGCAGAGAGAGGCCAGCCAGGATGAGGAGGGTGGTGGTAAAGAAGATGGAGAAGAAGAGTGGGCAGCTCAGATGTGTTGTTTCCCAGCAGTATTTGCTATTCAAAGCACTCTGTAGGTGTTATCTCAGGTGATACCCACAGCCCACCGTAGATCAGATTCCTCTTTTCACCACTTTACAGATAAGGAAATCAAGAAACAGAGAAGTTAAAAAAACTTGGCCAGGATCACCTAGCAAATAAACGGCAGACCTGAGGTACAGTGTGGGGCTCTAAACTATTCATCCAGGCAAAACGCCATGAGGGGCCGAGCAAAAGTGGGACAGTAGAAATGGGAAGGTGGAGGTAGGATGGGATGCCAGGGGATTGGAGGTGACTTGATCAGTGTGATGGTGAGAGAGAGAAGGAAAAGTGGAAAGGGTCACCCATCTAGTTGCCATAGGCCACTGGGAACATAGTGGTGATGTGAATTATACCAGGGGGGCTCGGAAGAGGGATTGGTTCTGAAACAAGACAGCGCCCTGGTCTCTGCACTGTGCTGCTGAGTGTGCTGCCCACTCTTACCTTGTCTGTCCAACCTATTCTCTGCGTACTGTAAAGCAGATCACTTAATCCCCCGCTGAAGGCCTTCAGTGTCTTTGCAGCTCTCAAATCTAAAATCCAGGCTC
Source organism: Arctocebus calabarensis (assembly GCA_963573935.1). Classification (NCBI taxonomy): domain Eukaryota; kingdom Metazoa; phylum Chordata; class Mammalia; order Primates; family Lorisidae; genus Arctocebus; species Arctocebus calabarensis. Next base: position 34,075 of record CAUYON010207184.1, read on the forward strand.
CTTCCTCTGGCTGACAAAACCTATGAGCTTCCCCAGGCCCAGGCCTTTCTGACACTCATTGCCCTTTGTGCTGGCCTGACTCACTGACAGTGTCTCCCTGGCTTTCTTTCTGCTCCCCCACCCACAGAGCCCTGGCCCACCTGTAGCTACTGCTTGTGTGCCAGCCATTCTCTCTGCATGGCAGACTCCTGTTCTGGGCTCACAGGGTCCCTCTGAAATGTTATCCTACACAGGGTCTGCCTGTGTTCTGCTCTTTGAGACAGTAATCCCAACCACCAATTATCACATTTCCCAATTTTATTAGTGACTACTAATGTGATAGTGCAGCTATGTTTATTTGTGCATACCTGTATTTTGTACATACTTGCATACCCCTATTGCTCAGTGGCTTAAAACAGTAAGGATTTATTCGTTCACAGTCTGGAGCCCAGAAGTCTGAAATCAGTATTACGAGGCCCAAATAAAGGTGTCAGCAGGACTGTGCTCCCTCTGGCTCTAGGGGAGAATCTATCCCTTTCCTCATCTACCTTCTGGTGGCTTCCAGCATTCCTTGGCTCATGGCTGCACCACTCCAATCTTCCAGGCCAGTGCCTTCCAATCTCCCTCTGCTCCATCTTCAGATACTGCTTTTTCTTCTGTGTGTCTGTGTCAAAATCTCTCTGCTTCCCTTCACTTCCTTCTTAGACAGACACATGTGGTTGCATTTAGGATTCATCCTGACAATCCAGGATCATCTCCCCAGGTCAAGACCCTTCACCTCATCAAATCTGCAAAGATCCTCTTTCCATGGAAGGTGACATTTACAGGTTCCAGGGATTAGGACTTGGTATCTCATGGGAGATATCATGCAGCCTCCTAAAATTTCTGCCTCCTTTCCTTTAATCTGTGGAGGAAACCTGCTGCCCACCAGTGACTAGAATTGCACCAGATACATGGTGGATGTTCCATTGTGGTTTCCTAAACTAGTAAATAAAGTAATACTGCCCCATGTATTTTATTTAGAGAAAACATACGGGAGAAAATACTTTTTTTCCTATATGTTCATAATTTAATAACAAGACAGCATACTGTTCTAAGTTCTATAACGATAAAATAGCTTTGATTTAGCAGTCATCTTATATAACTGAAAACAGGATTTAATGAAATGGCATTTTATGAGCTTTAGGCAAAGCAAACGTTTGAATTATCTTGCTTAAATTAAATGGCTCTTTAGTGTTCAGTAGTGAGCATCACTAAGTGTGTCTATCTTACTAACACAGTGGCATCATTATATTCTAAATTATACAATTTAATTACACATAACTTGAAATTTAAGCTGAAATATTATTGAGGTTCAAGTATGACCTTTACATCCACTTAATGTTTTTTTTTCAAATGACATGACACTCAGAAAAATTTTAAATCTTACATTTTTAATCAGCTAAATGAAACCTTTAGAAACTGACAAACCTGCTTCTAACCCTTGCTTTGCAAGCACTTCTTGGCTGTGTGACTTTGGGGAAGATATTTGAGCTCTAAGATTTGAGGTCCCCACTCTATAAAGTGGAGTTCTTGAGAAGAGTGAAATAAGATAAACACCTCCTGGTTTTTACCCACTATCAGCTCCTGCTTCCTCTTCCCCTCTGTCCCAAAAACATGCCAGAGGGAAAAAACTCAGTTTTACACCTGATAAATAATTCATGAAACCCATACACACTATATACACATCAATATATTTGCCCAAAGTACACAGGCAGCACTGCGTGAGGTGCTGACCCTGCCAGTATCAGCCCTGCTTGCTTTTCCATTGCGCTGTGCACAGAGAAGCTACCCAGGTGGCTGCTGGCCTTTGAGACCTCGGACAGGGAGATCAGGGCAGAGGAATGAGGAGTTGGGTTGATCCCATTTCAAAAAGGACACTGGCCTTTGGATAGCTGATCATTAAACAGGAGCTTCTTACCACAATTCAGGCAGAAACAAGAGGGACAGGTGGCCCCAGAACTGCCCATGGGATAGAAAGAACTCTTGGCCTCAACTGATCCTGCCACCTCTGTCTCTCAAAGTGCTGGGATTATAGCACAACCCACCGGGCCTATTATTCCTTGCATATTGTTTTTCTTTTTCTTTTCTTTCTTTCTTTCTTTTTTAAATATTTTTGATCCATGGTTGGTTGAATCTGCAGATATATAACTTATGGCTGACTGCATCTTTTTTCTTCTAAAAACTTTCTTTCTGGGCGGTGCCTGTGGCTCAGGGAGTAGGGCACCAGCCCCATATACCAAGAGTGGCATGTTCAAACCTGGCCCTGGCCGAACTGCAACAGAAAAATAGTTGGGTGTTGTGGCGGGCACCTGTAGTCCCAGTTTTCGGGAGGCTGAGACAAGAGAATGGCCTAAGCCCAGGAGCTGGAGGTTGCTGTGAGCCCTGAAGCCATGGCACTCTACCAAGGGCAACAAAGTGAGACTCTGTCTCTGAAAAACAAACAAACAAAAAAAAAATAAAAACTTTCTTTCCTTGTGACTCACTATTTATTTCATAGAATCTGAGATTGGGAAGAGTTCTTAGAGACCATGAGGTCAGCCCCCTTCTCCATGCAGAAATCTCCTTTACAACATTCACAGCAGATGGCCATCCTTTGTGGTATTGCCTCTGTTGTAATTTATCTTCTTTGGTAATCAGTTTTTATAGAACATCATTAAGTTAAAGGGTTTATTTTTCAAGTCCCCATGGAAATGGCTCTCTTTACTCTCTATGCGTGCCTCTCATATCAGATTAAACCCTGGACTTTCTGTCCCCAATGGCCCATGCTATTAGCAGGGGCAGAAAAGGGACAGGACTTAATTTTTCAGTCAAGATTCTTGAACAAGAGAATGAGGAAAAGGTAGGAATGATAAAAAAAAGGTCTTAAGTGGAGAACTTTAGTGCTGTTTTTGTGTAATACTAATCAAGATTTTCTGCTTATACAAGTTAACCAGGTGCCAATTTTTTTTTAGAAATACCCATAAAGCATACGAAAATGCTAAACATTTGGGAATCCTGGGGTTATACTGCCTCTTCAGCCTTGTATTTGCTCTTTTTACTTTATAGTGTAAGTATTTTCCATGTCACTGTAGGTTCTTATACAATATAATTCCTAGTTACACATCACATCCCATTGTACAGCTGTGGAATTACTTACTTAACCAGCCCTTCTACTTTCCTCTCACCTCTTGCCTCCTCATGCTGGTCAGAGAAGCTGCCTCTGGCAGAAGCATTTCTTAATCTGCCTTGACTTTCATCCAGATACATAAACGTCTGTCCCAATGCATTTGGATGAGATGATACAATTAGTGCGTTCCCTGGGAGTAATCACAGTGCCGCCGCAGAGTCCATCTTTGAGCTTTGTGTAGATGATGTGTTAATTACACTCTGTCAAGCCACAAACTTCTATTCCCCAAGCCTCCCTCAGTAAGCACAATCATTTGTTTCATACTGCAAGTGAGGATACGTATAAATGGTCCCTTTTAAAACAGCCCTGGCTGCCAGCTCCAGCTCTATTGTCTTGCTAGGCAGGGCCCAGGCTGGTAGAGCCAGCAGCCTTGGCCTGTGCTGGACCAGAGTGGGCTATAGTAGAACTGCCAGCTTCACACCCTATGAATAACAAGCCAGGCCAAAGGGTAGTATGAAGGCTTCCGCTCACACATCGTTGCCTCCAACCCCTCTGGCTCTCCGCTGGCCCTGAAACAAATGTGGCATTGTGCTGCCCTGTTGTTGCTGAGGAGAAGTGCACCTGGGCCTGGGAGTGGAACTCCAATCACCTCCATGACCTGATGCTTTGAGGACAGAAAGAGTCAGGGATTCTTTTTCCTTCTTTCTTTCTTTCTTTTTTTTTCAGATTGATATGAGGGTACAAATGTTTAGGTTACATTGTTTGCATTTCTCAGGTCAAGTTCAAGCTGTACTTGAGTCCTTCACCCATGGGGCATGCTGAACACCCTCACATTGTGCACATTAGGTTAGATCCTGCCAGTCTCTCTCCCTCAGAGTCAGGGATTCTAATATCACAGCATTTTAATCTGTCTAGAGCCAACTGGATTATTGATGTGGATTATTCTGCTCTGTACAGGGAGACACACACACACACACACACACACACACATACACACACACGTGCACCTCTTAACCTTTTAGAAGAACTCCTGGGCAATAAGAATCTACTTGCTGTTTTGATCTCTGCATTCCTAACTCTCTATCCCATTTGGTTCTGACTGAACCACTGACCAGAAGGCCAACCTTGGTACTTGGTCATTGATTCTTTTTTCTTCTTTTTTGGTGGGGGCCAGGTTTGAACCCACCACCTCCGGTATATGGGGCTGGTGCCCTACTCCTCTGAGCCACAGGCACCGCCCATTGGTCCTTGATTCTTAATTCTAATAGCCTCTCCCTCCTCTTCACCTGATCCGCACTCTGAGCACTGTCATTGCCTCATTGTGTTTTGTCCCACATCATTTCCTAGAATAACTGCTGTTTTCACCTGGGGGTCCCCCGAGGAGCACCCTTTTTCTCTTCTTTGTGGTGTGTTTTGCCACTTGGACTTGCATGATGCCGCTTATGCTCTGAGTCTCATGGCAGCAGCGATGAGGCTTTGCCACGTGGTTTGGAGGCAGTGGATGTGGACATGCAGGAGCCAGAGCAGGAGAAGAAGACCAAGAAAGAGCCATGTGTGGTGGCCGTGGTAGCTACTGACTGGGGCTACCCACTGACCCTGTCCTAATAAAAGACTCTGTCTCCCTGCTGCAGAGAAGGGGCTCTTGACCCAGGCCCAGATAATCATGGTGCCCTTTCCCTGAACCCAGCCATCAGCCCAGGGCTGGGCATGAGACCTACACAGAGTTAACCAGAGTTTGTCCCTGGGATTGACTCACAGAGGTTGAAAGAGAAAGGTGCTTCATTTCCATTGGGTTTGCTAAGCAAAGCCTGTTGGCAGCCATGTTGTGTGCCATGTGGACAGAAGAGAAGATGAAGCCAGTCCATGGTGAAGAGCTAAGCCAAGCTGAAAGGAGAGACAGGAGAGAAGAGGCGTGGGAGAGGCACTGATGTGGTCCTTAAGGCCATGTGCCCTCCCCTGCTACTTCAATGACGTGACAAGTCTCAGCACCTTCCTCACCGATGGAAGCCAATTATTTTCCTGCCTTTCATAAGCTGGTGTGTGATGGGCTCTGACACACTCAGCCCAAAGGGCCCCGACTGATGCACTGTTGATGCCAGCAGGCGCCAGATTAATTTGTGAATACAGATGAGATATCCCTCTAGAGACTTCAGGAAATAGCATGAGGACACTTTGAGGAAGATGCCTTTCCTGCAGGCAAGTGGGATGTAGTCTCCTGCCATAGCAATTTGGATTATAGACGGGAAATTTGACCATGTTCTGTAATCATAGCTGGTGGGCCAGGAAAATGTAGGCTGTCCCCTCCCAAATTCCTACTGGCTATTCCGTGACCAAATTCTCCCACATCTCTGACTGGTTTCTGGATGGCCCACTGCACCTTCCTGAGCCCCAGGGCATCAGACAAGCTCAGACACGTGTCGGAGAGGACTTGAGTTGGACACACCCTCTATTTCATCCTCTATTTCTGAGAGAGAATTGTGAGAATTTTGTGTTCAGATAGATGTAGAGGAGGAGAAGCATCAAGGATGATATCAAGATTTGTGGTTAGGGAGGTAGGTGTTTATTGAGGTCATTAACCTTGACAGAGAATTCTGTGTGGGAGAGAGGAACTCAGAAGTGGGCCTATTACACAGCACACACAGAACACCCACACTTACTTTTTCTGCTGCAGGAGGAAACACAGCTCTAGAACATGCAAAGAGCTCCAAGCCACCACTTAAGAATTAGACATAACAGAGGCAGAGATGGAACTGAAACACTGAATTTGAAAAAAAATTAACTTAAGAAAGTGGTTGTAGTGGTTTCCCAGGGGCACCACAACAAATTACCACCAGGTGGGTGGCATGAAATAACAGCAATCTGTTCTCTCACAGTTCAGGAGGCTGGAAGTTCAAAATCAAGGTGTCACCACTGTCAGGCTCCCTCTGCAGGCTCTGAAGATGATCTCTTCCCTGCCCTTCCAAGCTTCCAGTGGTTGCTGGCAATGTTTGCCAGCTGTTGGCTTCCAATTGCATCTTTCTAATTTCTGCCTCCATAGTCACACAGCCATCTGTATCTGCCTCTTCTTATAAGGATACCAGTCATGTGGGACTTAGGGCCACCCTAACCCCATGTGGGATGCAAACTATGTCACTGCATATGCCCACCAAGGTGTACTAGTAACTGCAATCAGGGGAATGACCATCCCAGCTTGCCCATGACTAGAGGGGCAGCTCAAGAAGACTTTTAATGGTAAGACTGGACAGTACCCAGTGCACTGTGGGTCACCTGACCTCAGTACCAGCAGCTTTATCAGAACCAAGGAGAAGGAGAAGGCAAGGCTGAGGCTTAGTGGGTTACAAAGTGAGTGAGCCTTAAGAAGTGGACTTGCTGGCTCAGCGCCTGTGGCTCAACGGACTAAGGCACCAGCCACGTACACCTGAGCTGGCAGGTTCGAATCCAGCCCGGACCTGCCAAACAATGATGGCTGCAACCAAAATAATGGCCGGGCACTGTGGCGGGCGCCTGTAGTCACAGCTACTTGGGAGGCAGAGGCAAGAGGCTTGCTTGAGCCCAGGAATTGGAGGTTGCTATGAGCTGTGATGCCACTGCACTCTATCCAGGGTGACAGCTTGAGGCTCTGTCTCCCCCCCCCCCAAAAAAAAGAAGTGGAATTGCCTAGGTGTGATCTTTTCCTGACAATTCTACCACATTTGGAATTTTCTTGCTTAGGATGTGGCTTGGGTTTTTCATTCAGCATAAAGTCTTCAGGTGAGGTCAGCTCAGTCTCCAACCACTGGCTTTATGGAACAACCAAATTATTAGAGATTAAAATCTCCATTCAATGCAGTGAAAGCTGCTGACCCTCCTTGTCAGGTGGGACACTCTGAGGCTTTCTCTTTAAATAAGCACAATTTTGAAAGTTCACCTGTCTCCACTGAGTGTGATAGCCATCTTGCTCCACTTTCAGAGCTCTTATCTTCAAAGCATTCAGCACCAGGCAGAAGCCTTGATGTTTTCCTTAAAAAGAAATTGTCAGAATGTCTGACTCCATCCAGACCTTTGGATGTGTGATTTCATTATTCACCATCAGCGCTCTTCCTCCAGCTTTTGCTCTGTAGTTTACAGAACATGTGCATAAGGAGACTCTTTTCCATAAATTGATCTCTTTACCCTCTTAGCCTAGAATGACTTTCATTTATTTCTCTGATAAAGTGTTGATGCTGCAAGCCAGCATATATTAAATTTATCATGATGCAAACACAGTACTACCCTTTATCCTGCCCAGATTGGCCACTAGGTTGCTGTCAGGGTCCTCAAGAACATGTAGGGCTGAACAACAAAGAGACCTGTGAAATTTTTCATGACCATCAAATCCGGACAAGGAATTCTTCTGAATAGTTTGCAGAGTCTATCACTGGCGTCCTCACTCTGTTATTATCTTGCCAAGGTGGTTGAATAAGTCATCTTAGCTTTGACTCACTAATAAGCACTTTTAAATACATATTTTAAAATACCCTTTTAAGTAAAAGTCTTCAATTGCTTTTCATCTTTCTTCTCATGAACACCAGGTGGCTGTGGAGGACCCTGCCTGCCTCTTTGGCTGCCTGGACACAACTGTCCCTCTGCCTTTGGCCACACTCCCTGGCTGTAATGCCTTGGATGTGCTACTTTCCCTCCTGTGACTTCCTCTGAGATGAATGTTCTTCCTTCTCCTTTTACCTGCTTACCTCCTTTTCTTGCTATCTTCCTTTCTCAGGGAAGCTTTTCCTGACCTACCCCATGTTCCAGCCACCTACTCGCCCTCAATCCATCCTCGGCTTAGGTTGGAGGCCTTACCGTGCTTTCCCAAGTCAAAAGAAGGTGGAAATGTGACCATGAAAAGCAGCACCCAAACTTTAGTGTGGATGAATTCACTGAGCTGGAGACAATCACCATCCAAGGTCAAGTCCCCGAACCTGACCTCTCCTGGGAACTCAAAAGCATTTGTAGATATATGTATATGTGTGTATTTATGACCCCAAATACTCCTTGTGACCTACTTATTAGATATAGACATCTGTGTCTTAGCTACATTTCTAGATTAAATAAGGACTTTGAAAACAGGCAGATACTGTATCTCTTTCACTTTTGAGTTCCCCACCATGCCTAGTCACACACTTTATAGATAAGAGATACTTAATACAGTTTTATTAAAGTCATGTACAAATTATTTTTAAAAGAATTTTCTTTTGTTATGTATTTCTGAGAAATGTAGGAACTTTATCTCCTTCCATCAATCATAGTTTTAGAAAACTTCTTTCCCAGTGGCTCCACTTAATGATGTAATTGAAAAGCAAAGATGATAGTCTATAGTACTTTTGATCCCATAAACAGTCAATTCCATTTTGTTCAATTCAGCAAGTATTAATTAAGTGCCTATGATGTCCAAGGCCTAGAGTGTGGCAATAGAATGTCAGTGGGATAATTTGGGATGAAAAGTCTCTAAACAACTTGGGGCTGTCAGCAGTCACAAAGTATTTCTCTCATGTTTAGACAACAGTCTGTCACTCTGTCATCAATAAACTTTATTGGACATCTATTAGATATGATTTTGACTGCTCTGGATATTTTGAAAGGAGAGATAAAGGAAAGAGATTGTGATTTTTTTTTTGCAGTTTTTTGGCTGGGGCCAGGTTTGAACGTGCCACCTCCAGTATATGGGGCTGGCGCCCTTTCTCCTTGAGCCACAGGTGCTGCTCGAGATTGTGATCTTTTTGTCCATTTGAAAAGAAAAGTTCAGCACTTGAACAAGAGACCAGGGTTGAATTTCCTACTTTTGCTCTGTCATCGAGTAGCTGAGTGAGCATAGCAAGTCACCTCAAGGCTCTGGACTTCAACTTTTTATCTGGGTAGTGACGGTGTTAGACTGGATGATGTCTAAAGAATATTAGGACATTTGTATTCTGCATTTAGTACAATAACTAAGAAAATGCCATGAAGGCTATGTTAAACAGTTTGATGAAAATATTTCAGATTGTATATGAAACCAGCAC
>CAUYON010207197.1:0-13684 GCA_963573935.1 Arctocebus calabarensis
TTTTTTGAGACAGAGCCTCAAGCTGTCACCCTGGATAGAGTGCTGTGGCATCACAGCTCACAGCAACCTCCAATTCTTGGGCTCAAGCGAGTCTCCTGCCTCTGCCTCCCAAGTAGCTGGGACTACAGGCGCCTGCCACAATGCCTGGCCATTTTTTGGTTGCAGCCATCTTTGTTGTTTGGCGGGCCCGGGCTGGATTTGAACCCGCCAGTTCAGGTGTACGTGGCTGGCGCCTTAGCCTGTTGAGCCACAGGCGCCCAGCCGGGACTTTATTTTTCTGTGCCTGAGTTGTTTCTGTTAGGATAACGGCCTCTTTTTCCATCCAAGTTGCTGTAGGAGATATTTCACTACTTATCACTGGGTAGTACTCCCTGGTGTATACAGTCCACATTTTCTTATTCCTTTATCAGATGGGCATTTAGGTTGATTGCACATGTTTGTGGTTGTGAATAGTATTGTGATAAACATTCAGGTGCATCACTTTATTTTATTTTATTTTTTTTTTTGAGACAGAGCCTCAAGCTATCACCCTGGATAGAGTGCTGTGGCATCACAGCTCACAGCAATCTCCAATTCCTGGGCTCAAGTGAGTCTCCTGCCTCCGCCTCCCAGGTAGCTGGGACTACAGGCGCCCGCCACAACGCCCAGCCACTTTTTGGTTACAGCTGGCATTGTTGTTTGGCAGGCCCGGGCTGGATTCGAACCCGCCAGCTCAGGTGTACGTGGCTGGCGCCTTAGCCTGTTGAGCCATAGGCGCCGAGCCTCTTTTCGCTGTTGATCTGAAGTGCCACACTTTTCAAAGTTTTACTGAAGGTGATTTGGATCTATTTCTTTTTGTTGTTGTTGTTGTTGCAATTTGGCCAGGGCTGGGTTCAAACCCGCTATCCTAGGTACAGAGGGCTGGCGCTCTACCCACCGAGCCACAAGCGCCACCCTGGATCTATTTCTGAAGTAGATCTGTTCAGTGTTAATAAATTTTGGTATTCTGACTTAAGGGAAAAAAATGCCTTTCTAAGGACTTCCTTTAACAATAAAAAATGTTGGCTCGGCTCCTGTATTCAGTGGTTAGGGAACCAGCCACATACTCTCAGGCTGGTGAGGTTTGAACCCTGCCTGGGCCTGCTAAACAGCAATGACAACTGCAACAACAACATAAATAGCAGGGCATTGTTGTGGTGGGTGCCTAGTCCCAGCTAATTGGGAGGCTGAGGCAAGAGAATCGCTTAAGCCTAAGAGTTTGAGGTTGCTGTGAGTTGTGATGCGACAGCACTCTACTGAGGGTGACACAGTGAGACTCTGTCTCAAAAAAAATAAAATAGGCTCGGTGCCTCACAGGTTCGAGACCAGCCTGAGCCAGAGCGAGAACCCATGTCTAAAAGATAGCCAGGCCTGGCTCCAGAGCCTGTGTGTGGCTCAACCGGCTAAGGCGCCAGCCACATACACTTGAGCTGGCGGGTTCGAATCCAGCCCGGGCCCGCCAAACAACAATGATGGCTGCAACCAAAAAATTGCCGGGTGTTGTGGCAGGCGCCTGTAGTCCCAGCTACTTAAGAGGCAAAGGCAGGAGACTCGCTTGAGCCCAGGAATTGGAGGTTGCTATGAACTGTGATGCAACAGCACTCTATCCAGGGTGACAGCTTGAGGCTCTGTCTCAAAAAAAAAAAGATAGCTAGGTGTTGTGGTGGATGCCTGTAGTCCCAGCTACTGGGGAGGCTGAGGCAAGAAGATCACTTGAATCCAAGAGTTTGACGTTGCTATGAGCTGTGATGCCATGGTACTCTACCAAGGGTGACCAAGTGAGACTGTCTAAAAAAAAGTAGAAATTACAAAATCTTTCTTTTTTTTTTGAGACAGAGCCTCAAGCTGTCACCCTGGACAGAGTGCTGTGCTATCACAGCTCACAGCAACCTCCAATTCCTAGGCTCAAGCGAGTCTCCTGCCTTTGCCTCCCAAGCAGCTGGGACCACAGGCGCCCGCCACAACACCCAGCCATTTCTTGGCTGTAGCCATCATTGTTGTTTGGCGGGTCCGGGCTGGATTCAAACCTGTCAGCTCGTGTATATGTGGCTGGCGCCTTAGCCCCCTGAGCCACAGGTGCCGAGCCACAAAATCTTTCTTTAATAACATTGTTAACTTGGAACAAAATTTTTAACTTGTTTAGTAATTTTTTTTATTTTGCATTACAAGTAAAACTTTTAGTCTGTGTTTCAAATAATGTTGGACAAAAATCTTAGAAATTTTGTTTTAAAAAAGGACTTCTTGCTGAGTGCTGTGGCTCATGCCTATAATCCTAGCACTCTGGGAGGCTGAGGTGGGTGGATAGCTTGAGCTCAGGAGTTCCAGACCAGCCTTAACAATTGCAAGACCCTGTCTCTAACAAATAGCTGGGTGTCATGGTGCCTGTAGTCCCAGGTACTGGGGAAAGCTGACGCAAGAGGATTGCTTGAGCCCAAGAGTTTGAGGTTGCTGTGAGCTATGACACCATGGCACTATACCCAAGGTGACAAAGTGAGACTCTGTCTCAAAAAAAAGAGTCTCAGTGCCTATGGCTCAACGGGCTAAGGCGCCAGCCACATACACCTGAGCTGGCGGGTTCGAATCCAGCCCCAGGCCCGCCAAACAACAATGACAGCTGCAACCAAAAAATGGCCGGGCGTTGTAGCGGGTGCCTGTAGTCCCAGCTACTTGGGAGGCAGAGGCAGGAGACTCGCTTGAGCCCAAGAATTGGAGGTTGCTGTGAGCTGTGATGCCACAGCACTCTACCCAGGGTGATAGCTTGAGGCTCTGTCTCAAAAAAAAAAAAAAAGAAAGAAAGAAAGAAAGGATTTCTTTTACATTTCAAGTTTAGGATTTACAGGGAAATTTACTTTTTTGTGGTACTTAAAGTACTTTTCAATTCAATAGATTCTTGTAGGAGTGTTAATGAGAGCTCTTTTTAGCAATTTATGTTTAAGGAATGAAATTTTGTTTAATAAACGTTTAAGCGTGTGTTTCAATAGAGGTAATTTGGGACTGGGACACTTCTAAATTAATCTGTATTGTCTATAGTAAAAATTATTTGCTTCTTTCCCCTTCCTTTATAGGAACTTTAATGGAACTGGGTATCTCCCCAATTGTAACATCTGGTTTGATTATGCAGTTGTTAGCTGGAGCCAAAATCATTGAAGTTGGAGATACACCCAAAGACAGAGCTTTATTCAATGGAGCCCAGAAATGTGAGCATTAGTACAATTAAAGAGCTCTTTCCAGATTTGAGACTTGTTTGTGGTGGAGGTGTTTTCTTTTGCCTTTGGTTGTGAGCATGTGCTCCTCTTCCCTGATTTTTGTCAGTATTTGGTATGATCATCACCATTGGGCAAGCCATTGTGTACGTGATGACGGGGATGTACGGGGACCCTGCAGAGATGGGCGCTGGCATCTGTCTCCTTATCATTATTCAGGTAGGAAATTTTCTTTTTTTTTCTAATTTTTGAGATCATTTATTAGATGTCTTTTCATTTCTCTTTTACTAACCTATAATTTTGTTTAAGATCAATGGTTTCTAAAGCAAAAATGAATTAAAACCAAATAAAATTCTCTAGTCTATCAATCAGCCAACAAAAAACAAACCCAGCCTCCTTGAAAGAACTCCAAGCATGATCAAATCTTGTATCACCCTTTGACTTAAATCACAAGTTAACATAGGAGGAATTAAAACTTCTTGCACAACCGTCACTGCTTGCTCCTACTTTAGAATCTGATCTTTGACCAGACCAGAAATCTCTAAACTAAAAGGGAAAAGTGTGGTGCAAAAGGGAATTAGAAGATTGAGGTTTGGCCACTTATTAAGCATCTGGTAATGCTCAGATATCATATAGGGCTCAACAAAGTGTGCATTTGTCAAGGGCCTGTGATGAGGACTTTCTGCATCTTCAGTGTGAATAAGAGCATGATTAAGGGTAGTGGTGGTGGTAGAAATCTCTTGAAAGCACTTAGTCTTCACCCAATTTCCATACTGTGTCTTAGAAGTGAGAGGCCCATAGTAAGAAGTATCTTGCCTCTGGCTCCCAAACTCCTTTTTTCATATGCAGATAACAAAACACTTTGATCCCTTTTTTCTTTTCTAATAATTCTTTAGGATGATGATTGATAGATTTATTTTCCTACTTTTGAATTATTTTATTTAATTACAATATTTTGATTACTGAAGCGCTAAGTATAAATTGTGTTGATGTAAAAAAATAAAATTTATTCCATACAATAGCCTCATAGCTACACAGTATCAAGAATTATGGATCACCTGTATTTCATCAATTCTAAGATGCACATTTTTCACATTTTGATGTCTGTGGAATCAGGATATTTTCTTACAGTTAATAGTTTCTTGTACCTGCTGTGAGCTGGCTGGGCAGTCGTGACAGGTGTTGTTGCTTGTGTGTGTGAGTGTTGGTTTGGTGACAGCTCTTCATGTCACCATTACATCAGTCAGTCATGTGCACTGTTGATGAAATAGTGCAATAGTGCACCTAGGTGTTTGAGTTTATTTGCTATCTCAATTGTCTTCAAAAAATCTGTTGTGATTTGTTATAGAAATGAAAGTTATTGTGTATACAGAAAGGTGCAGAATAGCAAGTTAGATGATAAATATCTTAAGGTTAAAGTACCTTTTGTTATAAGTAGAAAATGAAATGTCTTTGTAATAAGATATTGTGTCATGGGTTAATTGGCAATGTTCTTTTTTTTCTTAGTGGTACACAAAATAATGGTGTTTTAAATAATAGCTCAGAGTCAATGAAAGACTATGTATACACACATAATTATGTTCCATGGATTTTTAAAATGGTTGCTTCTTAATGGAATTTCTAAAAACCAGCATAATTATCATTGTACTATGCATCTTAAAGTGTGTAAAGTTTAGAAGATAATTCTCTATTGCATAGTCCTTAAAAATCACTTAGGCAAATTATCCAAAAATAGATTGCAGTTAAGTTACATGACATTTATATTTATTGTGTTTTGAAAAGAAGTTTGCTTGAGTTAACTGGCAATGAACATTTGTGGAGTCCTGGTTAAAATTGGTTAAGAAGATCAAGCTCACAAAAATATTTTTAAATAACACCAAAAACCTGTTTATATATTATTGAGAAATATGGCTGTCTGAGACTGACATAGTTGACTATTCTTTTTTTTTTGGTAAGAAAAACCTTATATAAGAAGCAAATTATAAGATTGTTTAGTGAGCATGATTCATAACAAGGAGAGTTACATTGTCCAAACATTTCTTATCATCATTAACAATAAGGATAAGGCTTTTCTAATGAGATGAAGGACTTCCTTATTTGACTGGGAATTTTTAATGGATTATAAGGGTCTTTGGTAGCTTTTTGAGCCCCATATGTTCCCTTCTGGTAGAAGACACATTTCCTTAAAGAGTAACATAGTCTTTATTTCTCCATTTACAAATGACTTGATAGGCAAATTTTTAGCCCTTGGAATTTAGAGGAAGAAGAGGTGCAATGGATGGGGAGAGAAACTCCCCTGGAGACTTACTTTGGTGTCTCTGTTTGCTCAGGATTGCTTCATGCTCTTTTTGGGATTGTTGAAGGTATTAGTAGGACAATTTTTACCTTATGTTTTGTCTATTTATAGCATTTCATTTATGTAAACCTATAGTTTAGAATGACCATGGTTTATTTTATTTTATTTTCCTTTATTTTAATGAGATAGGGTCTTGTTCTATTGCCTGGGAAGAGTGCAGTGGTATCATCATAGCTCACAGCAATCTCAAACTCCTGAAATGAAGCAGTCCTCCTGCATCAGCCTCCCATGTAGCTATAGGCATGTGCCACAATGCCTGGCTAAGCATTCATTCATTCATTCATTCATTCGTTTACTTTAATTTACTTATTTTGAGACAGAGTCTCACTCTGTTGCCCCAGACTAGAGTGCCGTGGTGTCAGCATAGTTCACAAAAACCTCAAACTCTTGGGGTTCAAGCGATCCTCCTGCCTCAGCCTTCTGAGAAGCTGAGACCACAGGCGCCTGCTATAATGCTCAGCTGACTTTTTTATTTTTAGTAAAGACGACATCTCTTGCTGAGATTGGTCTCAAACTCCTGAATTTAAGTGATTCTCCTGCTTTGGCCTCCCCAAGTGCTAGGATTGCAGGCATGAACCACAGTGCCCAGCTAAATTTTAATTTGTGTTGCCCAAGCTGATCTCTAACTCCTGATCCTAAAAAATACTCCCATCTCATGCTTCCAAAGCACTAGAATTACAGATAAGAGCCACTGCAGCCAGCCAATCCTGATTTTTTTTTTTTTTTTTTTTTTGCAGTTTTTGGCTAGGGCCAGGTTTGAACCCACCACCCCTGGCATATGGGGCTAGTGTCCTACTCCTTGAGCCACAGGTGCTGCCCACCAACCCTGATCTTTTTTTTTTTTTTTGAGACAGAACCTCAAGCTGTCACCCTGGATAGAGTGCTGTGACACCACAGCTCACAACAACCTCCAACTCCTGGGCTTAAGCGAGTCTCTTGCCTCTGCCTCCCAACTAGCTGGGACTACAGGCGCCCGCCACAACGCCCAGCCATTTTTTGGTTGCAGCTGTCATTGTTGTTTGGCAGGCCTGGGCTGGATTCGAACCCGCCAGCTCAGGTGTATGTGGCTGGTGCCTTAGCCCGCTGAGCCACAGGCACCGAGCTACCAACCCTGATCTTTAAAAGACACTCAGCAGTGGCACTTAACTTAGTGCGTTATACAATAGTAAAATTTCTCTCATATCTTAGAAAGGATTTAGACTCCTAAGAAACCACAGCTGAGTAATTTGTGGTTAATTAGATATAGGATTGACTTCAGTAATGTATTTAAATTGGTATTAAATGGAGGAAAGCTATTTTGGTGTTTATTTTCAGTGTTCAGAGATCCAAGAATGGAACTAGTGCAGTGCCTTCTTACTGATTTATTTACACAAATTCTGGTGTACAAATACTTTTTTGTGGTTAACTTTTCCTCAGGAGGGCAGTGACCCATTTGTGTCTTCTGAGCTATTATGAATATTGAAACTGTGGATATACTGAAGAGCTAGGATTGGATTAGTGTGTTTTCACATAGGTTTTGAAAACTGCATGTAGCTATGGAAGCTATTTCTCACCTTATTTATTCTTATTTCAACTAAGTTGAAATAAGTTGAGTTGATTGAGTTTTGCAATCTAAATAGTAAGTCTTGATTAAAATTTTCAAAACTAATAGAAAATATCATTGTGTATGGCATGTAACGATGGTGAGTATATTTTGTCACACTAAGTTGTGTGCATGTGCATGTACAGGGTTGAAGTGTAAAGTGGTGTTTTCACACCTGCTCTGAGATCCGTGTATGTCCACATGTTGCACGTCCCATGTGAGCGAGCGGTTAGCCTGCTCTCAGCTCTGTGTCATTACTGAGGTGCTGCAGTCACTTCCTGTTTCTCATCCCTTGTCGGACACCTGCGTGATATGTGCTGCCTTTTATTTCCTTTCAGAGGTCCTTAGACTACGGCCCATGGGCCACATGCGTTGGTGTGAATTGTATTTGTTCTCATTTTGTTTTTTACTTTAAAATAAGATATGTGTAGTGTGCATAGGAATTTGTTTAAAGATTTTTTTTTTAACTATAGTCTGGCCCTCCAGTGGTCTGAGGGACAGTGAATTGGCCCCTGTTTAAAAAGTTTGAGGACGCCTGCTTTAGATTATAGAAACCATTTCTCATTTCTCTTTAATTTCTTTCTTCCTTTGGAAGAGCATAAGAGTTTCATTTTCACAGAACATACATGAGTCATCTATGGCCATCCCATCCTGAATGTGCCTGATCTTGTCTGCTCTTGGAGGCTGCTCAGGGTTGGGCCTGGTCACACTTGGGTGGGAGAACATACATGAGCCCTTCTGCAGTCTGATGGATGCTGTTCTGGAGGGGTCTGGAGAGTAACAGTCATTTGGGGTTGCTGTGTGACTTTGGACAGGTCATTAATCAAAAGCCCTCAATAGTGCTTTTTGGTTCATGGACAGCTATTATCCCTGGCATGAGGATGGGTTTCTACATTATGAGTGGGGATCTTTTACTCATTACATCACTGTGGCCAAACAAAATCTGGTAGTAAGTCCTTATTACTTCTCATTTTGTCAGAATGTCGTATTTGGTTTTCACATTAATAAAGAATTAGCATGATCACTTTTAGAAATTTTGAGAACTGTACCCTTTTTTCTGTTCATTGAAAGTCAAACTAAAAGACTGTAAATACACAAGTTAGGCTTTTTACAATCTTTGAAATGGCAAGTAAGGGAAAAAACAACACTGTTAACGTAAGTATGCTTAAAATGGTACAATGCTGTCAGTTCTAGCACTGGTCCAACAGGTGATACTAGGTGAAGTGAGGAAATAGGGTGAGCTGCTTCACAGCAGGAGGAACGGAAGTGATTTGCTCACTTCTATGGAAGGTTGTCTTCAAATGGAGACATGTGTGAGATTGGGGGCATAGAAGCATAGTTTTTCCCCTCTTGATGAGGTTACTCAAGTGCTAGGAAGGAGTCATATGGCTGAGGAGGTCATTTGCAAGGCTGGGATTGTTTTTAATTGATGCATATTTTTTCTAAGAAAAAGAAAGTTAGCAATGTTCAGTATCGCATCAGTTACAGCTAGTATGCTTTCATTTTTTAAAAAGAATTATGAGCTTAAGAATTTAGTGAACTCTTAACTATGTTCAGATTTACATTTCATCTTTGTCACTATATGTATAAAATATATTTTATGCTGTTATATGTGTACATATTAATTTGTGCTCTACTTTTTGACTTTGTATGCATAGTATAGACAGGGAGGCAAAAAGTGTATATACATTTTAAGAAAACCTATTAAAATTATAATAATTGGCCACATACAGTGGCTCATGCTTTTAATCCTAGCACCCTGGGAAGCCAAGGAGGGTGAATTGCTTGAGCTCAGGAGTTGAGACTACACTGAACAAAAATGAGACCCCACCTCTACTAAAAATAGAAAAGTTAGCTGAGGGCATGAGGCTCACTTGAGCCCAAAGAGTTGGAAGTTGCTGTGAGCTATGAGGATGCCACAGTACTCTCCCCAGGACGACAGAGTGCGACTCAGTCTCAAAAAAAAAAAAATTGTAATACTCAGCATATACCAATAACATTGTTATCTTGTGTATTATGTCTTGTATTTCTTGTAATTGCAGAAATTAAATATGACTTGAGTATTAAAAATGCCTTTTTAAAAATGTGTATACATTTTGGCATCCTCTGTATAATATGTAAAATATTATCTGTATGATCCTTTTTGAGAAGTATTAACATAGCCCTCAGTCTTACCCTTTGATGGCATTGTACAATTCTAGTCTTGTTAACATACCGATACTCATTTGGCCTTTTAGTCACTTGGAGGTATGTGGGATGTTTTCAGTTTCTTGCTGTCATAAATTCTATAAATGATTAATTTTGTTTTAGTGTGCTTTTTAAGAAGGCTTTGTTTAAACATTATAAGGGAAACTATTCAGATGTATTTTAAGATGTCTGCTTTATAATGTAACGATCTTTCCAATCCTGTGATTTTCTGAATTGGCTTCTGACTAAACTTAAAGTGGGTCAAAAGAAGCAAACAGTCACAATAGTGACATTGCAACTTTGGGGTCTTAATATTAAGAATGCCCATACTTTGGAAGTAGCCAGTGGTATTCATCCCCTTCCTTGAGTTTGTTCTTGCTTCTGCTTACTTGCATTTCTTTCCCCACAGTTGTTTGTTGCTGGTTTGATTGTGCTGCTGTTAGATGAGCTGCTACAGAAGGGTTACGGCTTGGGGTCTGGTATTTCCCTCTTTATTGCCACCAACATCTGTGAGACCATTGTCTGGAAGGCCTTTAGTCCCACTACCATTAACACTGGCAGAGGTACATTGCACAGTGACTGCAAATGCACGATTTTTGCTGGATGTGTGCTGAGAACACCTCACCGAGTAGCAGTACATACCTGGAGCCACTCTGGTTTGCTCTCCTGGGGATGGCGAATGCTGATTGTTCAAATTTAACGAGCAGAGATTTGTAGAGTATGCGCTACTACTACAGAAAGAACAGTATCTAAATTTTAGTCTCTGCTCACAGAAAGATCTGTTGTAAACAGATTTTTGGAGTTTTGTTTGGTAACCTTGCTTAAGCATTGCAGCCATTTATTTGACTGATTTCAGCATTCCCAGGGGAATAAAAAGGTAGTGGATTAAGATTTTTCAAATGGGGCTCTGCGCCATAGCACAGTGGTTACGGTGCTGGCCACATACACCGAGGCTAACTGGTTCAAACCTGGCCCAGGTCTGCTAAACAATAATGACAACTGCAACAAAAAAATAGCCAGGCATTGTGGCGGGTGCCTGTAGTCCAGCTACTTGGGAGGCTGAGGCCAGAGAATCACTTAAGCCCAAGAGTTTGAGGTTGCTGTGAGCTGTGACGCCACGGCACTCTACCGAGGGTGACATAGTGGGACTCTGTCTCAAAACAAAAGATTTTTCAAATGAAAAAAAAATGTTGCTTATTGTGCCTGCAGGGAACACTAATACTTCTCTACTTTTCTAATTGGCTTTTTGATGGCACTAAAGTTTTGAAATAGTTGATTCTTTCTTTCCCCGCCCAGCTCTCCATCATGTGCCATGCTATTCTGAGTGGTTACTGTCTACACTCTGATCCCAGCCTCAAGAAAATAGGAATGATAGTTCATTAATGCTCTTGGAACAATAAATTTAAAGGCAAGCTTGGATAGAGTAACATATATTTTGATTCTGATACCTTTTCCCTGCTTTGCTGCTGCTTTTTTATTTTTCCTAAAAATACTCTCTTCCTTTCCCTAACATAAAGGAGAGGCAAATCTTATGAATGCATTATTTGCTTTGGTAAATTCTATTCTGTATGTTTTCATCAAGCATTGGCTTTGAGAAAACTTCAGATTTATGTAAAAAAAGATAAGTTTGCCTCAGTGATCTAAATATTTTTAGAATCTGCTCAAATGGCTATATAATGAAGCAAACATTGGCGAATTCTTTTGACTTATACATTCTCTGCTGTATACTGGAGTTTCGAGGTTATTTGATTTGACCTTTGGGATGACTTTGGACAACGGGTCTACAGTTCCTCTGTCTTGATTCCTAGGTACCGAGTTCGAAGGTGCTGTCATAGCTCTGTTTCATTTGTTGGCCACCAGGACAGACAAAGTCCGAGCTTTACGGGAAGCATTTTATCGGCAGAACTTACCCAATCTCATGAACCTCATTGCTACAGTGTTTGTGTTTGCTGTTGTTATATATTTCCAGGTAAGTATAATCCTTTCACTAAAGTAAGTGGGATATTTTTATTTTGCTCTTAAAGAGAATGCCATTTGAAATGTTAGTGTCTAATAAGTTAGAGTATTAAGATTTATTCAACCAAATAATTCCACAATTAGTCTCCAGACTCTAATTTTAAGGTGTAAAATATTGTGGATATGAAATGGGAAAGGATTTTAAAGTTTTATACTTTTCATATTCCCTGTTGTGACTTGTTTTCTCTTTTTGGCATGTATTCATTTCTTGATGTATCTCACTCTTAATTTTGTTTTTTTAGGGATTTCGTGTTGACTTGCCTATTAAGTCAGCCCGCTATCGAGGACAGTATAGCAGCTATCCCATCAAACTCTTCTACACCTCGAACATTCCCATTATTCTCCAGTCTGCCTTAGTTTCAAACCTGTATGTTATTTCCCAGATGCTGTCTGTTCGATTTAGTGGCAACTTCTTAGTAAATTTACTAGGACAGTGGGCTGTGAGTATTATGTTTATTTATATCAAGTGTTTAAAATATGTCATAATTTGCATTTCATGGTAGTATTTTTAATCAAATGAGATAAACATTTGAATAGTTGCTATATGATATTTTCAGATTCACTGATTTACAGGAAAGTTTATTATTCATCTGGAAGAACTGGTAAGTGTTGTAAAACTAAGATTGGCCAAGCATTTTTTATTTTTTATTGAAGAGCATGTCCACATCTCATCTGAATCACCTTTTAGGCTAAAGTCACAGTTGGTTTTTTTTTTTTTTTTTTTGTAGAGACAGAGTCTCACTTTATCGCCCTGAGTGGAGTGCCGGGGCGTCACACTGCTCACAGCAACCTCCAGCTCTTGGGCTTAAGCGATTCTCTTGCCTCAGCCTCCCTAGTAGCTGGGACTACAGGCGCCTGCCACAGCGCCCGGCTATTTTTTTTGTTTTGCAGTTTGCCGAGGCCGGGCTTGAACCCGCCACCTTCGGTATATGGGGCCGGCGCCCTACTCGCTGAGCCACAGGAGCTGCCCCACAGTTGCTTTCTTAAAACTAATTTCCTGTTTTGTAATCATGTTCTATCTAGCATTGTCTATACTGTTTGTTTTTTATTATTTTTTATTTTTTAAGTGCTATTTACTGACAATATATGGGATACTGGAATCATCCTTTCCTTTCTCCTCTCACCCTACTCCTATTTTTCATGGTCTGAGCCACAGCTTTGTGATTAACTAGGCTGGAGATAGGCATGTCATTAACTAGAAGGAAGAGTTGCTAGAAATAGAACCTTAGAAATTTGACTTCATTTTATGGATTCCCTTTTATTATCAAGTCTTCTAAAGCAACCCAACCAGGGCTTCCCACTTAGATTCCCTCTTGAGTTTATCAACTTTTCCCTTAATAAACTCTATCTTGTCTCTTAAAAAAAAGAAAAAAGGGCAGTCCAGGGGCGGCACCTGTGGCTCAGTGGGTAGGCAGCTGGCCTCGTACACCAAGGGTGGCTAGTTCAAACCTGGCCCCAGCCAAACTGTAATAAAAAATTAGCTGGGCTTTGTGGCAGGCATCTGTAGTCCTAGCTATTCGGGAGGCTGAGGCAAGAGAATTGCCTAAGCCCAGGAGTTGGAGGTTGCTGTGAGCTGTGATGCCAGGGCATTCTACCGAGGCCGATAAAATGAGACTCTGTCTCTAAGGAAAAAAAAAAAAGCTATCCAGCCATGTTGTTATTGAAATGTGAGTCATTATTGGATTGAATTTTGATAGGTTTAAGTTCCATCACCTAACAAAGGGGCATTTTTTTCCTCTTAAAATTAAAGAACTTAATTTGGTTTGGTGTGGTGGCTCACACCTGTAATCATAACTCCCTGGGAGGCTGAGGCAGGTGGATTGTTTGAACTCACAAATTTGAGATCAGCCTAAGCAATGGCAAGGCCCCATCTCTAATAAAAACATAAAACCTGACGCAACAAGATAGGTTGGGCCCAGGAGTTGGAGGTTGCCATGAGCTGTGATGATGCCATGGCACTCTAGCCAGAGTTACCAGCTTGAGATGCTGTCTAAAAAAAATAAAGAAATCAATTTATTCTTTGCATAGTATGTAATTCCAGAATTTGCATTTAAGCAAAGAATAGAATTTTATTTGTACAATAATTATTACTGCATTATGGTGCTTGTTTCTGCCTTTGTCTTAATATGCTATCTTTTGCATTAGAAATTATAGTGACTTGGGCGGCTCCTGTGGCTCAGCGAGTAGGGCGCTGGCCCCATATACCGAAGGTGGCGGGTTCAAGCCCGGCCTCGGCTGAACTGCAAAACAAAAAAATAGCCGGGCGCTGTGGCGGGCGCCTGTAATCCCAGCTACTCGGGAGGCTGAGGCAAGAGAATCGCT
>CAUYON010207205.1:0-22165 GCA_963573935.1 Arctocebus calabarensis
TTTTTTTTTTGAGACAGAGCCTCAAGCTGTCACCCTGGGTAGAGTGCTATGGCATCACAGCTCACAGCAACCTCCTATTCCTGGGCTCAAGTGAGTCTTCTGCCTCTGCCTCCCAAGTACCTGGGACCACAGGTGCCCACCACAATGCCTGGTCATTTTTTGGTTGCAGCCGTCATTGTTGTTTGGTGGGCCCGGGCAGGATTCGAACCTGCCAGCTCAGGTGTACATGGCTGGCACCCTTGCCTGTTGAGCCACAGGCACCAAGCCCTAAGGAGCATATTTCAAGTACAAGTTGGATCTATTAAGTGTAGAACACAAATGTTTTAACACTGTAATTGGGTAAATGAGGTGAAGGCTATGTTGATTAGTATGATGTAAGTACTCCAATTTGTACAGATAATCAACACATTGAATCTCATAATGGCATAAATGTATACATGATCTATGTACAAATGACTTAATAAAAAAAAGAGCCTATGATAAAAAAAATCAGTCAGTATAATCCATCATGATCATAATTAGTAGTCATAAGAAAACTACATGATCCTATCAATTGCAACAGACAAACATTGATAAAACTCAATATCTGGTACTGATAAAAATTCTTAGGAAATGAGTAAGAGAAGGGAAACTTCCTCAACTTAAAGGGTTAGCTACAATGCCTACAGCTAACATCATATTCAATGATGAAAGATTGAATACTTTCTCCCTAAGACTGGGACCAAGGCAAGGATGTCCACTCTCACCACTGCCAATACAATTCAACATTGTATTGAAAATCCTAGCCAATGCAATAAAGCAAGAAAAAGAAATAAGAGGCAAACTGGGCATGGTGGCTAACACCTGTAATCCTAGCACTCTGGCAGGCTCAGGCGGGTGGATTACTTGAGCTCAGGAGTTTAAGACTGGCCTGACCAAGAGTAAGACCCATCTCTACCAAAAACAGAAAAACTAGGTGGGTGTTGTGGCAGGCACCTGTAATCCCAGCCACTCAGGAAGGGTGAGGCAAGAGGATCGCTTGAGCCCAAGAGTTTGACATCACAGCATTCTAGCCTGGGAGACAAAGTGTGACTCTGTCTCAAAAGAAAGAAGGAAGGAAGGAAGGAAGGAAGGAAGGAAGGGAGGGAGGAAGGGGCATACAGATTGGAGAGGAAGAAATAAAATTGTCCTTATTTGCATACGACATGATTATCTGCATAGAAAATCCCAAAGAATCTACAAAAATCTCCCAGAATCATACATGATTTTAGCAGGGTTACAGGATACAATATCAACACACAAAAATTAAATCTATATATTGTTTCTATGTATTAGCAATAAACAACTGGGAACCCAAAAGATCTTTTGTATAGCCATGCATAATAGCTCTAATTTTTTTGAATATTCAGGTATAAATCTTACAAAATGTGCATAGGAGCTATATATTAAACCTATTGGGTTAAATAAAATATATGAAAGCTAATTTCATCTGTTTCTTTTAATTTTTTTTTTTTTTTGAGACAACCCCTCAAGCTGTCACCCTGGATAGAGTACTGTGGCATCACAGTTCACAGCAACCTCCAATTCCTGGGCTCAAGGGAGTCTCTCTGCCTCCCAAGTAGCTGGGACTAGAGGTGCCCACCACAACACCCAGCCATTTTTTGGTTGCAGCCGTCATTGTTGTTTGGCGGGCCTGGGCTGGATTCAAACCTGCCAGCACAGGTGTACGTGGCTGGCGCCTTAGCCCGTTGAGCCACAGACACCGAGCCAGTTTCTTTTTAATTTTTTAATGTGGCTACTATAAAAATTTAAATTACACAAGTGGCTCCCCTTATATCTCTTTTCTTTCTTTCTTTCTTTCTTTTTTTTTTGAGACTGATTTTCACTCTGTTGCCCTAGGTAGAGTGCTACGGCATCATAGCTCACAGCAACCTCAAACTTTTGGGCTTAAGCAATTTTCTTACCTCAGCCTCCCAGGTAGCTGGGATGCTCACCACAATGCCCAGCTATTTTTTTAGAGATGGGGTCTTGCTCTGGCTCAGAATAGTCTCGAACTCTTGAGCTCAGGCAATCTACCCACCTCAGCTTCCCAAGTGCTGGGATTACAGGCGTGAGCCACTTGTGCCCAGCCCCTTATATTTCTATTAGATAGCACTGGCCTAGCTTTTCTAGGGAGATCACTCATGGCACAGCACACTGGGAATGATGCGTCCCTAGAATAGAGAATGCTAGGAGCAACTGTTTTTAAAGGAAAACATGCTGGGAATAGTGAAGACTTTACTTTAGGTATGCTGTGGGGAGCTTCTAAGAGTGACTGTGCAACTACACAACAGAACACGCTAGGAGCCCTTGTGCCCTCAGAGCCATACGTGCTGGGAAGAAGCCCTCCTACGGAGATCAGGCCATGCAGAGCATGCTGAAAATGACCCCCCCTTTTTTTTTGAGACAGTTTCAAGCTATTGCCCTGGCAATACAGCTCACAGCAACCTCAAGCTCTTGGGCTTTTTCTTTTCTTTTCTTTTCTTTTTGAGACAGAGACTCAAGCTGTCACCCTGGGTAGAATGCTGTGGCATCACAGCTCACAGCAACCTCCAATTCCTGGGCTTGAGCAAGTCTCCTGCCTCCACCTCCCAAGTAGCTGGGACTACAGGCGCCCGCCACAACGCCCGGCCATCTTTTGGTTGCAGCTGTCATTGTTGTTTTGTCTGGCGGGCCCAGGCTGGATTCGAACTTGTCAGCTCAGGTGTACGTGGCTGGCGACTTAGCCACTTGAGCCACAGGCACCGAGCCAGCTCTTGGGCTTAAGCAATTCTCTTGCCTCAGCCTCCTCAAGTACCTGAGACTACAGGTGCCCGCCACAATGCCCGGCTATTTTTTGGTTGTAGTTATCATTGTTGTTTGGCAAGCCAGGGCCAGATTCGAACCTGACAGCTCTGGTGCATTTGGCTGGTGCCCTAGCCGCTGAGCTACAGGCGCCAAGCTGGAAATGACCCATTTTAACAGCTGGACAAAGACAGAACTCTCTTGGGAAACCTGACCAGAGGCTGGGAAGGAGTGACCGCACCCTGAGAGCAGTCCATGCTGGAAGC
This sequence comes from Arctocebus calabarensis, assembly GCA_963573935.1. NCBI lineage: Eukaryota > Metazoa > Chordata > Mammalia > Primates > Lorisidae > Arctocebus > Arctocebus calabarensis. Next base: position 3,069 of record CAUYON010207205.1, read on the forward strand.
AACAGGCCTTCTGGGCAGAACATGCTCAGAGGGACCACAGGGCTGGCCAGAGGGGTCAGGTGGGAGGCTGGTACCTGTCCTTGCCCGTCTCACCCCGGAAGAGGTCGTCAAATTGACGCATGCGGGTGGGAGAGACGGCGTAGGCTTCCATGTTCGGGAACGCCAGGCCTGCCCGCTGGATGACACGCACAAGACTGCCCTGGGGCTTCTGCATCTTGCTTGGGGGGCCCCAGAAGATGAACACAGTTTCGGGGGTCCGGTTAACGAACTCCTGGGGCCTCCGCAGCACACGGAATACACTGGAATGAGCCACCACGCGGAAGGTGGTCTTGTTGCCCACATCTGCCGAGTAGCCCGTGGTAGGTGCATCATTCATGCGGATGGTACACTCAGCACGCTCAATCTCTGGGCCCAGCTTGGTGCCCAGCAGGTGACTGGAGCTGCTGACAATCACACACTGGTGGCAGCGGGAGGGCAGCGTCTGGGGGACAAGGAAAGTCAACATTATCACAGCTACATAGTGATGAGTCCTGTACTCCATACATCCAGGTCCCAGGAGCCAGGAATTATCGTGCCCATTCTAAAGACAGATAAGGTAAGCCTCATACATTTAATATACAACAGCAAGCAAGCTGGCTACTGGCCACGTACTAAGGCTAGAGCAATGAGTAAAACAGACTCAGCTTCTGCCTACAAGAAACTCAGTTGGGGAGATCGAAAAGCATGTAATACATGCCAGGACAAATATAAAACAGGGGCAGGTGATCAAGAGAGACTGAAGCAGAGGCTACTGTAGAAAGGTTGCCTGGGGTGGTGCCTATAGCTCAGTGGGTAGGGCGCCAGCCCCATATACTGAGGGTGGTGGGTTTGAACTCTGCCTCAGCCAGCTAAAACAACAGTGGCAACTGCAACAAAAAATAGCCGGGCATTGTGGCGGGTCCTAGCTACTCGGGAGGCTGAGGCAAGAGAATCACTTAAGCCTAAGAGTTGGAGGTTGATGTGAGCTGTGATGCCACAGCACTCTACTGAGGGTATCAAAAGAAAGGAAAGGGGAAGGGAAGGGGAGGGGAAGGGGAGGGGAAGGGAAGAGGAAGGAAAGGTGAAGGAAGGAAGGAAGAAAGAAAGAAAAGTTAGTTGCCTGGGGAGGCCTCCTTGATCTGAGTCCTAGAGGATGAGAAAAAACCACCTGGAAGAACATATTCAAGGCAGGAGAAAACGCCAGAAATACACAATTCTGAGGTGGGAGCAGAGGTGCATGTTGAAAAGCAAAGGAAGGGAGCTCAGAGTCAGCAAGCCAGAGAACAGAAGGTCACACAGCTGGAGAAGGGCAGGGCTAGGATTTGAACCCAGGTCTGTGTGACCACAGATTTCCCATTCCTCAAAGAGGACATCTTTCTAAATGCACCCAAGGTGTGTCCCAGAAACGAGATAGCACCTTACTATTAAGGAAGGGTGAAAGCCATTCTGGGGCTCCGTTTCTCCACTCTGGGGCTCTGTTTCTCCCCAGGTGAAATTAAGGGGTTAGAACCACATGCCCTCCAGGGTCTAATTTTTGTCTATGAAATTCCCAGTTACCCTTCAAGGCTAAGCTGAAATGCCACCTCCTCCAGCAGCCTTCCCTGAGTCCTTACTCCAAGGTCCAGCAACAAGTCCCACGTACACTGACTGGCAGTATTTCCCACTTCCTGAGCTTTCCTTCTCTGGCTTCCCCTATAAGGCTGAAAGCACGACAAGCCTGTCTTTGCCTCATCCCTTCCCACATCACCCACACACAAGCTGTTCCACTTTTCTTCCTCTTTTAAAGGTTATTAGTGTAGAGAAAGACTCAATTGTTTTCTGCCCCTAAACACCTCCTAATGGGCCCTTTTCCAGTGAGGGTTATGTCCAGAGCCCACGGCCTTGTGTGTTTAAAGGCCCTAAAGAAAATATAGGAGGGTTGGTGAGGAAAGAGAGTACTAAAGGGTGAACCCCAGAAATACAACCTGAATTTCATGGCTATCCAAGGGAAACAGAAGTTTCCCAGGAAAGACTTTTGGCCTCTCTATATAGCAACAACTTAGCAGAGGTTGGGAAAATACCCTATGTCTTTCCCCTCCTTGCTGTGTGGCTATGGACAAAGACTTCACCGCTCTGAGCCTTGGTTACCCCACCTCTTCAAGAGAAAAATTAATGTTGACTTCACAGGATTTGTTTGAAGATTACTGGTGTCCACAGTGCCTGGCACATGGCAGGCCCTTGATAAAGGGCAGCCTTTATTACTACTGCTTTTGTGTTGTCAAGTTCATGCATCCTGCTCTCAAGCCCATGCAGATTCCCCAGTAGAGACAGAAGGCAGCGAAAACCAGAGATACATTTCCGAAGGGATTCTGACTTAAGAGGTGATAGGATATTAGCACTAAAGCTAGGGCCTTAGAGAGATTTGAGGCCCAGAGAGGGATAGGATACTTTACCACTTTACCAAGGTAACATAGCCAGCAAGGGGATGAAATCGTGGGGGAGCCAGGGCCTAGACTCCTGGGGTCCACCTTTCCTTTAGGAGGGCTGGGAGTGGTGGAGAAAAGAAATGGTGAAGGAGAAGGAGGGAGCAGCAATGGTGGGCAGTGGGCAGGATCTGCCTCCAGGCACTTCCAGGGAGCTTCCCAAAGGGGCTGCTCTACCTTGTTGCCAAGAATGGGAACATAGCCATCAGTGATACTCCACTTCTTGAGGTTGACAGGCCGGCGCATGCGGCCCCGCAGGGAGCCATAATGGAAGACCTCATTGGCACTGTTGGAGCTGTAGAGGATGAGGATGGTGATGAGGGCAAAGAGGATCACGAACACTGCTGACCGCTGCTCCTGGAGAGAGGAGAGGCCAGTGAGGGCCCAGCTGCCCAGCAGGCTCAGTGCCCCACCATCTTGGTACCCACCATTCCTTGCTAATGCTTAGTCTTTGTTCCAGACCAGTTTAGGTACTATCTCCTTCAGGAAGGCCTCCTTCAGCCCCCTCATTTCCCTCCATCACAACATTCAACCTGCCATCTCTCTAATTTCACCATAAGCTCTGAGGACTGAGGCTTAGTCAGATCCTAGGGCAGGGCCTGGAACACAGAAGGTTCTTGGGGTGGGAGATGGTATTGGTGGACTAGATTGGATGTATGTGTCAGGATTCCCTACAGCTGCAGCTAAGACTAGAGACAGACAGGACATCTAAGTGACAGGGCCCAGGTCTTCCCCCAACAATAACTCCCCATAAGTTATTGACATTTTGCCTCTCAGCTCCAGTGTCTGTGCTGTGGAAATAGATCTGGGACCTTAAAATATTTCTCCTCATTAATTAGCTGCATATTAACCTTCATCAGAAGAGGGTGCCGAAAAGATATTCCACTAGGAAAGGCATTTGCTTCTTGGGCTTACTAGGGAGGGTCCTGCAGTGCACATGGTTTCTCTAATGAGGGCATCTTCTTCAGTGTCCAGAGGCCAGCAGTGCCAGCAGCTAGCAGCGCCCAGCAGCTTCCTTAGGCACCTTGCCCCAGAAAGAGTGCCTCTGGCTCCTGTTATAGTCACAACTTCTCCCAAGTTCAGCTCCTGCAGTGCACTCAATCCTTCACTGCAGCAAGAGGCCAGAAGTTTCCCCTTCCCTGGGCCAGTTTTGTATTGGAGCCACCCAATGCGACACAGACACGCCCTCTTCAGCAAGGCCTGACTCTCAGCCCTGGTGGTAGTGGGGGGTCTGCTTCTTATATCCGCTAATCCTGTATTCTTAGAGTTCTAATCACTTGTTATTCCAATAAGGCTTTGTGTTAAACTTTTCCTGTTCAATTACTGTATGGCTTTTCTTTCCTTATTAGACCCAAACTAACACAACTGGCCCACCCCACCTCCAAACCTCAGGTTGTGCCAAGGATGCAGTGGATCCTGGGGAAGGAGTGTGCAGGGCCAGGCACAAAGTATGTGAACTAATGAAAGGTGGGGGAATCTCCACCTCCTCAAGGTGATGCTCATGTTGTATCACCTTTGACTCTGACCACTGCCCCCCCTTACCTGCTGCTATCCTCCACCTCCTCCACCCTCAGCACTCCACAGTCATCTTGGCTAATCCTTTATCACAGACAGACCAGTCAAACCTAGGAAGAACAGAACTGATGCTGGGCCCAGACACAGGCAGGAGCCTGCCTCAAGCCACTTAGCAGATCTGTAGCCAAAGTGTGGCTCATCTGGGCCTCTCAGGCATCAGATGCTCCTCAATGTAAAGGAGAGATACACTCATGGCAGCATGGGTCTTAGGCAGATCCAAAAGAGGCCATTCCACAGAGGGAAGTGAGGGGTTCAAATGGGGATAAGAAATGAAGGGGAACTTACTTTGTTGTTACTCATCTCTCTCCGGTGTCTGCTGAGGGGTAGGGGTCTGCGTCCTGCAGGTGGCCCTGGGGGCAGGGATGTGGGGTCACACCTGTAAGCCACCAGAAAGGGTTATGACCTGGGCATCCTCCTCTGGATTCAGCTGGTCAAATGCTACATCCTCTATACTCCCTACTAGCTCTCCTTCACACCCAGAACTTTAAAGCTCTGGGCCATGTCCACTTTGCAAATGGAGACACTGAGGTCCAGATAGGGCAGGAATCTGCTTGAGGTTGCACATCTTGGTGGTGGCAGAGCCCTAAACCTGTTCCTGCCCATTCTTCTCTCCCTGAGCAGGAGCTTACCCGTAACACCCAGGCCGCTGGCAGATGTAAAGCTGACTCCCCAGCTGGAGGACCTGGCCCCCCCTCAGTGGAAGCCCAATTTGCACCCTGCTCTAAACCCTGGATTGGGTCCCTCTGGCCTCAGAATAAGGTAACACTCCTGGTAGGTCCCAATGCCTCTGCTCTCACTCCCCACCAGGTCTGCCTGGAGGATCCTCCCTGCTACAGCTGCCTGACTCCCACTCATCCTTCAAGCCTGGGGTCTTCACTGCCCCAGGCTGAGTTGCTGGGGCGGGGAGGGGGCACAGTCCACACAGGCTCTCACTCAGTTTCCCCTCTGCCTCTACAGCCTCAGAGATGGTAGGTGCAGGAATATGGCTGAGGGAATTAATTCATAAACCAATAGGATCTGGGGAGTTAAGGGCACAGACTCCAGTCTGAGAGGCCCAGTTCTAGTCCTAGCTCCACTGCCATTTCTGCCAGGCTCTGACTCTGGGTCACATCAAATGGCTGTAATCACAGCCCACCTTCAGGAGCTGGGCGAGGGGCCCCTGGGAGACAATGCAGCCTTGGGTAGCCTTCCTTCTTGCACCAGCCCCACAGCCTGGCGGTGAGGGGACAAGCCCAGCTCTGTTCCTCACTCTTCAACTGTCACCCCCATTCCCAGGAGCCAGCTTTCTTCAGATTTCAGTTTTCCCACCTGTGAAAAGGAAGGAAGTACCATGTCCTCTGACAGAAACAGGCCAGAGGGCAGAAAGGGAGAGTGTGCAAAGGGAAAAAACTGGGACTCAGAGCCCCTCAGCTCAGTCACCTCTTCCGGGGCCTGCCAGTTCCGGCCACTCTCTCCACCACTTGACCTAGCTGCTGTTTACTTCTACACTGTCACCACAATAGCCAGAGAACCTCAGGCTAAAGGAGGCTCCGTACTCCTTGATCCAGATTGGTCAGGACCTGGCTCCACCCCCTCTCCAACCCCACCTCCTCCCCAGGGGAACCCATCCCCCCCTTACCAAGCTGGGCCTCAGATTTCTCCATAGCCAGCTCCTCACCGCCAGCAGGGGAAACCTATGAATCTCGCCCAGTCTAGGCCCAGTGGTACCGACCAGAACACTGAGGTTGTACCACTGGGCCTCAGTAGGTCAAAAGGAAGGAGGGGGGCTCGGCACCTGTGTCTCAACAGGCTAAGGCGCCAGCCACGTACACCTGAGGTGGCGGGTTTGAATCCAGCCTGGGCCCACCAAACAACAATGACGGCTGCAACCAAAACATGGCCGGGCGTTGTGGCGAGCCCCTGTAGTCCCAGCTACTTGGGAGGTGGAGGCAGGAAACTCACTTGAGCCCAGGAATTGGAGGTTGCTGTGAGCTGTGATGCCACGGTACTCTACCCAGGGTGACAGCTTGAGGCTCTGTCTCAAAAAAAAAAAAAAAGGAAGGAGGGGAAGAGCAGCTTGTCCTTGAACTCAAAGATCATCACGGCAAAGGTCATAATCAGCCTTGCTACCTCTGGCATTCAAGGCTTGACCCGGTCAGCTGCCTCTGTCTCATTACTTCTTACTACCCTTTCTTGCAGAGGCCCCATGCTCAACAAACACTAGAGCACTCCAGTTCCCAGTCCACCCCTCTTTCCCACCTTTGCCTGAGCAGTGCCCTCAGCCAGGACCACCGTCGCCCTGGCCAGCCCCGTCACAATCCTGCTCTGAGAAGGCCATGGTCAGTACAGCATGTCGAGTGCCAGTGCGAATCCCGGTTCCACCACTTACTGGCTGGAGGGCCTTGAGCAAGCCATGTGACCTCTCTGAGCCTCAGTTTCCTCATCTGTGAAATGGAAATAATAAAAGCAAGTAACACACAGGGTTGTTGGGAAGATCCAAGTAGATGTGGCAAAAGACACACAGGACTTGAAAATGCTGTCAATGCCACTGGCTGTTAGTCTGGTGGTTACTCATTGTTCAAAGGCACCTTTCAAAGGACCAGTGGAACACCCCCCCACCCCCCACCCCCACCCAATCCAGGAACGAATGCAGGAGCATGCTAAGCATAGACACTTCCTGAATCTGCCTGGCAACGCCTGCTAGGCCCTCTTATTCCCCATTTCACTGACAAGGAGACTGAGATTTGGAGAGGCCAAGTGCCTTGCAGGGCCTCCCAAAGTCCACATGGGGAGCCTTGTTTACTGGGAGTAGCACAGCCCAGGGCTGAATCTGACATTCCCTGGAGGATCCCCCTCAGCTGGAGAGGCCAGAGGCCATTGTGTGTGCTCAGCACCTGGCTGGGCACTCGAAGCAAGGAGGAGGCCTGTTAAAGAGCAGTCTGTTCAGGCTGGGGAGCCAGCAGCCCAGGGCGCTGGCCCAGGAAAATGGTCTGAAGCCCCAGGACCCAGGTAGGAGGGCTGAGCTGGAGCTGAGGGTGGGGGCCACACATTGCCCTGTGTTTGGGGGCTTCCCTTCTTCCAACCCTGGGAGTCCTCTCTCAGGGCTGGACGCCCCCACGAGCCTGAGTGGGAAGAGGGCTCAAGGGAGAAGGGGGAGGTGGATCCCAACAGTGGGATGATGGGGTCGCCAAGCCCGTGGAGTCAACCCTGGGAGCTCATCCCTGCACCCCCCCCTCGCGCCCACACCCTCCCCAACTCCTGCACTCGGGGGATCAGGAGCCCCAACCCCAGCTGAGAAGAGATGACAGGCAGGACCGCAGCAGGGTCCCCAGCTCTAACTGGGTAGTCAACCGCAGAAGGCCCAGCGAACCTCGCGACAGGCTTTGGACGTAAGCACGGGGAACTCGGGGTGCGGTTACCCTGGAGAAGTGGGTCTAGGGGAACCCCGGGCCCCTGCATCAATTCCCATCCACAGAGGTCCACGATCCTCCTCCCCCCCACCCCGGCACAAGCAGCGCTTCTCCTGTTCCCCACCTTGCTCGGGACCCGCTCACCTCCGCCGGGGAGCGCCCGGCCCCCCGCGGCCCCCTCACTCCCCTCACATGGCGCCGGGAGCCGAGAGCTGGGATCCGCTCTCCCCAAGCAGCCAGGCCCAGCTGCAGCCCAGGCCTGCAGGGTCCTAGCGCCGCCTGTCGCTGTCAGCCTGGTCCAGGCCTAGGAGGCGGGCGGGGCCTCCGGGGCCGCGGTGGCTCCGCCCCCGGGCGGTGCCGGCAGGGGTACCACCGCCCGGTGAGCGCATCAGTTTCCCCACTGAGCGGCCCGTAGTGACCACGAAAATACGACAGACTTTGAGAGCTTTGTAGCGTGAGTCAAGCCACTTTTATCTCGCTCTATTGTCACCATGACCCTGGATGGGGAAATTGAATCTCAGAGCACACTGGATTTGGACTCAGTTGAGTTTCTGCCTAGGCCCTCAACCCAGATCCTTGCACCCAGTAGTCACCCTGAGTGAAGGCAGGGTGACTACTGATGAACCGGGAAGTACCAACTGTCACCAGACTGACCTTTAAGAAATACCAGGTGGATGAGCTGGGGTTTCGAGTCCAGCCCGGGCCGGCCAAACAACGATGACGGCTGTAACCAAAGGGTGGCTGGGCGTTGTGGCGGGTGCCTGTAGTCCCAGCTACTTGGGAGGTGGAGGCAGGAGACTCGCTTGAGCCCAGGAATTGGAGGTGGCTGTGAGCTGTGATGCCACGGCACTCTGTCCAGGGTGACAGCTTGAGGCTGTCTCAAAACAAAACAAAACAAGAAATACTAGGTGGAGAAAACACTAAAACAAAGATGTATGACTAACCGCAAAATTCTGCCTCTATACAATGCTTGCTAACCTACCCTAATGCACCTGGGAAGCTTGTGTGCTAACCAGGATGCAGACCAACCCTTAAAATCCAAGGCCGGCTCTGCGCTGGACTAGTTGTGGGGTCTTAGCACATCACTTCTCTCCCCTACCTCTGGAAAATAGGAAGAAAAACATTCCAGGGTTATAAGAATTAAAAATGTTCCTTCTTATAATTACCAGGGTATCCATGACATCATTTTATGTGACTATGAAAAATAACTGAAGTAGCCATTGCAGGGCTGGGGTGGGGGGTGCTGGATACTGGTTAAATAAACAAGGGCACAGCCTGCCAGAGTGCACTGGGCGTGTAATGCACAGGAGTCTCTCAAAGACCATACTGTCAGACAAATCAAATTTAAAGAGGGAGTCCTTTTATTGAAGAGCCAGCCGGCCACTGCCTCAGTGTCCCAACATGGGGTTTCTGAGAGCTGCTCCTAGTGCTTGAGGGGTCGGGGCTTTAAAGTTTGGTCTGCATCCTGCTTGGCACGCAAGCTGCCCAGGTGCATTTGGGTAGGTTAGCAAGCATTGTACAGAAGCAGAATTTTGTAGATAGTTAGTCATACATCTTTGTTTTAGCATTTTCTCCACCTGGTATTTCTTAGAGGTCAGTCTGGTGACAGTTGGTACTTCCCTGTTCATTTCTCAGGGGAGTTAGTCAAGCAAGAAGTTGGTGAGTGCTTTCCCATCTATCTTGGGAGCGAACCAAACTTACTCCATTTTGTTGAGGGCTTGCAGCCCAGAAAGTTGCCAGGAGTTAACTGGTATTTTTCTACCTTAGTTTAGGCCTAATAGGAGGCTGATAAAATGAAGGATTCAGACCAATATGCCCTAAATGGAAAGGATGGCCAGGATATTTACAGGACATTTAAGTGAGGAAAGCAAGTTAAAGAGCTGCATCTTGTATAATCACTTTTTTTCTTTTTTGCGGGTTTTGGCTGGGGCTGGGTTCGAACCTGCCACCTCCAGCATATGGGGTCGGTGCCCTACTCCTTTGAGCCGCAGGTGCCACCCCCTTGTATAATCACTTTGGAAAACAAAGTTGTAAATATTTACTCCATATCTGGGTATATATGCCCTGGAGAAATTCTTACAGATGTATGTAACAAAGTTCATAGCAGTATTGCTTGAAATAATACAAAACTGGAAACAACCCAAATATCCATCAACAGGAGAACAGAATTTTTTTACATTATGAAACATTTACACTGTGGAATAATGGATAGCAGGGGGAAATGAATGAGCTACAGTCATAGGGGTGAATCTAAGACACAAGAGGAGAGAAAAAGACAAGTCTGGGAAGAGGTATAAAACTACACAAGATATTGTTTCCACATATAGCAGTCAGTAGCCCACCTCTCACGGCCAGGGACAGAAGACAGCTTTTGCCCATCATAATGATTAAAGTTTTAAAATCCAAAGTCAACGACTCAGCGCCTTTAGTTCAGTGGTTAGGGCACTGGCCACGTACACCAGGGCTGATAGGTTCGACCCCAGCCTAGGCCTGCTAAACAACAATGACAGCTACAACAAAAAAATACCTGCGCATTATGGCAGGTGCCTGTAGTCCTAGCTGATAAACAGCAGCCTCCCTAAAGAACCCAGGTTTTTCTCAGCCTGTTTTAGCTTTAGTACCCTGCATGCTCCCCCTGGATAATTTCAAGGGCAGGTTTCAGAATAGAACAGGGAAGTTCTCCAAGTCCCCCAACTCCCTAGCAATGGTAGCAATGGTTAAACACAATGACCAGAAACTTACCCCAATCTCCCTAGCAATGGGCAAACAATGGTGAAAACATTACCTGTACAAAGTTCCCAGGCTACTGTATTTCCAAAGCTGTTTCTGTGCCGTTATGATGTACACCACGCAGTTGCCACACTGTAGCCCCCCTGACTCCCTGACTGTAACTCTGTCCCCCCCCCCAACAGCCACATCTTGCTTTTGTTTTTGCTTGCTTGCATGGCAATGAAAAGGGTATAAAAGGCTACCTGCTTTTCTCTCTGGGGCCGTTTGCCTTTTTAGCAGCGGCCCCCTACGCAGGAGTAAATAAAATCACCTCTGATTTGTACCCAAAGTGGTGGTCTGTATTTTTCTTACGGGTGGCTATAGTTACAACACTACTTGGGAGGCTGAGGCAAGAGAATCACTTAAGCCCAAGAATTTGAGGTTGCTGTGAGCTGTGAAGCTGTAGCACTCTACCAAGGGTGACATAGTAAGACTCTGTCTCAAGAAAAAAAATCCAAAGTCAAGAGCACAGTTATGTTTCTAGGGGAGGAAACCAAGAGGTGTGCAAGTTGTAGTAATGGTCTGGTCTTTACATGGGGACTGAGTTCAAGAGGTTCGTGATATTATTCTGCTTTACAACTGACAAAGGCGACACACAGTCATTTGTGTGTATCACAATGTTTTAAAACAAAGGTGCATAAAAGGAGGAAATATAAAACTAAGAAAACTAGGGAAATACCTCTTTGCCTGTCACAGTGATTAAAGTGTTTATAGTGGTTATTTCTGAAATGCTGGAATTTGGAGCTGCTTATTTGTCTTTTGGCATTTTCCAAAAATTTAAAGATCTGAGTCAAATAATGTTTATACATATATATTTAAAAACATTATTTTTAATTTCTCAAAAGGAACTGCATATATAAAATGATTTTTTTTTTGAGACAAAGTCTCACTTCATTGCCATCAATAAAGTGCCAGGGTATCGTAGCTCACAGCAACCTCAAACTCTTGGGCTCAAGCTATTTTCTTGCCTCAGCCTCCCTAGTAGCTGGGACTACAAGTGCCTGCCACAATGCCTGGCTATTTTTGTTGTTGTTATTTAGCAGGCCCGGGCTAGGTTTGAACCCACCAGCACCAGTGCATGCAGCTGGCATCCTAACTGCTGAGCTATGGGCACCCAACCAACATACTTTCTTTTCTTTCTTTCTTTTTTTATTTTTTAGAGACAGAGTCTCATTTTGTCGCCCTTGGTAGAGTGCTGTAGCATCACAGCTCACAGCAACCTCCAGCTCTTGGGCTTAGGCGATTCTCTTGTCTCAGCCTCCTGAGTAGCTGGGACAATGGGTGCCACCACAACACCTGGCTATTTTTTTGTTGCAGTTTGGCCGGGGCCGGGTTCGAACCCGCCACCCTCAGTATATGGAGTTGGCACGCTACTCACTGAGCCACAGGCACTGCCCATGATTTTTTTTTTCTTTGAGACAGAGTCTCACTCTGTCACCCTGGCATCATACCTCACAGCAACCTCAAAGTCTTAGGCTCAAGGGATCCTCTTGCCTTAGCCTCCCCAGTAGCTGGGACTACAGGCAACCACCCCAATACCCAGCTAGTTTTCTATTTTTAGTAGAGATAGGGTCTTGCTTTTGCCCAGGCTGATCTCAAACTCCTTAGTTAGGAGACCCACTTGCCTCGGCCTCCCAGAGTACTAGGATTATAGGTGTGAGCCAACACACCCAGCCTTGTAGCATGACTTTTTGGGCTTGTTTCTGAAAAATACAACTGTCTGTGCATAACTTTTATAAATGTGCACAAAAAGGTATCTGAAAGGATCCACACAAGATTATTGGTAGTAGTTTTGCCTGGAGAGTGAAGGTGGGACAGGAGGGAGAGGTGCCACCTTCACTTTTCACTTTACAAACTTTTAGGCTTTTTGCACTGTAAGTTAATAACATTTTATTTTCGATTACAACAAAAGTCAATGGACCCCCCAAAGTTCTCTAGGCAGCTCTCGGGCAAGGGGAGGTTGGCCCAAAGGGTGGATGTGAGGCTTCCTGTCTGCCCTACCCACTTCCATCCACTTCCGGAGCCTCAGCTCAGTCCACATCCTGGCCCAGGACTGCCTGACCCTACCCATGGGCCACAGGATGGAAAACCACAGAGTGGAATAGGATAGTCAGGCAGGGAGCCTGAGGAACCCAACTACAGTGGACCCACAGATGGCGTTCCTAGCCCAAGGCATCTAGCAGTTCCAGGGGCTGTACCAAGGGTGGGGACATCTTGTCTCCATTCCTCTCTAACTCAGGTCAGTGACTTGAAATCCATCAAGTGAGAGACGAGTAATTCAGCCCAACCTCTGGGCTAAATCTGGACCTGGAGCTACCCCTCAGGCTGCCATGACTCTGGGTCCAGGCTCTGCTTTAGGGCTGGCTTCCCTTGCTAAGTCCCAAGAAATGGTGACTATGGCCAATCCTATGATCCTCCCTTCTAGCCACTCTCTCATGGTCTGGAGGAGCTGGCCTCTACTTCAGCCCTTCTTGCCCCATGAGTAGTCCTGTGTCTGACCTTCCCTTCTTGCCCCTTAGGAAACTTCTTCAAGCTGTTATGATTTTTCTCTTCCAAGGTGTTCTGGAGAGTCTTAAGAAATCTCCTCACCTGCTGCCCAGCTCCCAATCCACAGAAACCAAAATTAAGGCCCACAGAGAGGACAGAACTTGCTCAAGCTACCCAGCAGGTCCTGGGCAGAGTAGGCCTGGGAACTCCTGCCTCTCTCAATGTGGAGGACAGGCCAGTGATAGCAGAGGCAGAAGCTTCTAAACGGCCACGTTCCCAACACCTGGACTCCCCACAAAGGCTGTAGTGGTTAGACCTGCCCAGGTGACATAAGACACTCGACATTGGTACTCAGGTCTGATGTTCCTTTCCTCACCTGCCTATGTAAGGTTTGAGCATAAGCTCCTGGCCTGGCCCCAAGGCCCTTCTAAGGAAGGGACCCCTTGTGCTGCCTCCAGGCCCACCTGGCTTCCTACTGGGTTCAGGAGGAAGTAGGCAGGTCCCCAGCTAGTCTACTGAGTGGCAAAGGAACCAGAGTGTGGATAGGAAAACAGAGGCCTGAAGAGAGGCTGCATGTCAAATTGCTCCCCAGAGCTGCAAGGAGGTTCCTGTCCCCTACTCACCTCCCACTGCGTGGCCTGCTGTGGCAAAGGCAGAGAGTCCTAAGTTTCCTTGTCAGGAGGTTAGAAGAACCCTCCACTGACCCTGGACCAGCCACCAGACCCATCAGGGGTCATCTTCATCTGCTTAGGGAAAGAGGCTGATGCATCACTCCTGCTGGGTCACCATCCCCAGAAAGACACACTATTTAGCCCAACCTAGCAGTAAACACCCCACTGGGGGCAGGGCCAGACAGAGGAGCTTCTATACCTGGGTCCAAGGGCTGGTCCAGTATTCACAGAGGTGAGAGATGAAGAAGGAAAAGGAAGCACCCTCCCAGGAGGGGGCTGAGCTCCAACGAGCAGGCCTTGGGGCCTGGACACCCCAGATGAGGCCATGAGCAGCAAAACAACACATGTGGTGGGAGGGCTTCCTGCCTGTCACCTCTGAGACAGAGTGGAGCCAGGAGAGAGCAAATGACCTCATTAAAAACGATAGCTCCAGGCTCGGTGGCTGTGGCTCAACAGGCTAAGGCACCAGCCACGTACACCTGAGGTGGCAGGTTCGGATCCAGCCCGGGCCCGCCAAACAATGAAGGCTGCAACCAAAAAATGGCCGGGCATTGTGGCGGGCGCCTGTAGTCCCAGCTACCTGGGACGCAGAGGCAAGAGACTCGCTTGAGCCCAGGAATTGGAGGTTGCTGTGAGCTGTGATGCCACAACACTCTATCCAGGGTGACAGCTTGAGGCTCAATCTCAAAAAAAAAAAAAAAAAAAGATGGCTCCACTTATCAAGTGCCAAATATGTCCTAAGCCCAGGAACAGTCCATTGTCTCTGAATTTGTACAATCCATGAGGTGGGAATTATTTTAACCTTTTATAGATGAGGAAATTGAGGCCCAGGCTAACTCCAGGACCATCTCTCTGAGCCTGGAACCCCCAACCTGTTCCCCTGCATGCCGGGCTCACCTTACATTGGCCCAACATCTGCTCAGAGCCTGGCCAGCACCAGCCAGCTCCTGCTTCACCAACTCAGGACTCTCCTCCCTCCTCCCATGCCTACAGAGCCTCCTGGGCCTGCCTGGCACTGGGTAGGGGGAGGCAAGGAACAAAGGCAGCGCTGTAGGCCCAGTGCCAGGTCTCCAGCAGCTCCTGAGAAGGCCAGAGTGAGAGCAAGAGAGCACCAGTTCACCCAGGCCCTCTTGGTGTGACTGGTTACATAATATGTGAGGTCCTGTACAAAATGAAAATGCAAGGCCTCTTGTTAACAAAAATTAGGAATTCCAAGTTGGCGACAGCAGAGCACTGAGCTAAGCATAGGGCCCTGACCCCTGGAGCTGGAAGCTAGAACTCTGGCTCCATCCCAGCTGATAGCCTAAGGCCCTGGGGGCCCAGTGCTCCATTAGTCTTCTGGTCTTCAGAGAAAGGAAGGAGAGGGCAGAGCAGGGGTCAGGCCTTGTGAGCTCCCTCTAGGCCACAGACCTGGGATTGCACCTTGGCTCAGCCACTCCACAGCTGACTTTAGCTGAGTAGCCTCAATTCATCTGTAAAATGGGCTGACACACATTCCCCTCCCAGAGCGGCTACATACCGTTATTCATAGACTAAGGGTACAGAAAGGGAAAGGAGCAGCAAAAGAAAGCCTCAGGCCTGGGGGCTGAGCCAGAGACCGACTCACTTTAGGGCAGCCCCTACCCAGGGCTGCTCTCCACCTTCCTGTTTTGCAGAGGGACCAACCCCAGAATTAATAGGGAATTTAACTGGCAAATGTCTTTGGAATTTGGCCACATCAACATGGAGTGCAGGAATTTCCTTCCCACCAAGTTGTTTCCTCTAAGGTCCTGGCCCTCCTGCTGCTACTGGGTGCAGAGCTATGGTTCCCAAAGAAGCCTCTGACTTGGAGTCAGTTTCCTGGCCAGAGCAGCCAAGGGGTCAGAACTTAGAGACGCCCTAACATGCTGGAGAGGGGAGCTGAGTTAGTGCCCCCACTAGCAAATGGTTGCTGGGGAAGAGCCTCAGGGCATGGAGTCAACAGGTCATGGGATTACAGCAGGGACAAAAACCCCACCCTCTCACCCCCCAGACACATCATCACGCTAGAGACAGTGTCCAAAAAACACGCTTTTACCCGTACACTCCTGATACGGCCTTGGCAGTCGGGATCAAAGGCCTGTCCAACCAGCAGACCCCAGGTCTTACTGCCCCAGCCAGGGAACTGGCCTGAGAAGTGTGGCACCAAAGGCAGCTGGGAAGGGGAGGACCAGGACTGGCACAAAGTCATGATGCTGGTGAGTGGTGGGCCATGAGCCCCTGGGTCAAAGGCCACTTGATTGACCAGGAGGTGGGATGAACCTCAAAGTGCTATAGATTGCTTGGGAAGTGGAGATGAGGGCACCCCCTTTCTTTCCCCTTCAAGTTATGAGGTCCGAGATGGCTCCGGGTGTTCTCAGGGCAGAGCAAAAAGAAACCTAGGTCCACTCGGCATGTGGCAGGAGGCAGGATCCACAAGATAAATGTTTTCAATGGAGTGTAGTGACTGGCCTGGGATGGGACAGAGGACTGGAGAAGGCGTGGCAGCCAACCAGGTGTCAGGGCTACTCAGTCTTCCAGGATGGGTGGGCGAACACGATGGGCCTCTTCTTGGCCCAGCGGGAGAAAACAGCCTTCTCAGTGATGAAGCGGTGGGCACTTCGGGGTGCCCGCTCATGTGCCAGGTACATCTGACACTCATCCAGCCGGCCCTTCTCGAAGTAGTGGTAAGGCACAGAGGGGTGGCTCTTCTCCCTGAGGGGTGGAGAGCAGCGCTGCTGTGGGACAGGTACAGAACCCACCCACCACCACCCAGACCCTGCCACCACCACAGAAACCCATGCTGGATCCCAGGACAGACAGGAGGAGCAGTGCAGGCCTCAGATCCCCCAGGCCAGGGTTCAAGCCCCAGCTCTGCCTCTTGCAAGCTGGGTGACTCTGGGAGAGAGATATACCCCATGAGCCTCAAGAGCCCACCTGTGAAATGGAGATGGTGATCCCTGCCTTCCAGGATAAGAGTATAAAGTCAAAAGGTGAGGCTGCAATGAACCCTGCTGCTGCTGGCTCCCATGGCACAGAGTCACCAGCCCTACATTCCCACCTTCCCATCAGCATCACAGAGGCCAGGGCCACAACTGGGGCATCCAGACACCTGCCATCTCATCCATGTACACAACAAGCCAGTTCCAAAGAACATGGGGTGAAAACGTGGGACCTTTTCTGAATTCATTAATTACAATAATATTGAAACATAATAACATTTTAATACCATAACTATATCTGAACTTGATGTTATGATGACAAAATATTATGAAATGTAGAAACTTGTATATAGTAGATCACTGATACACCCTGATTTGTGGTGAGCACTTTTGTAGATTATTCTCTCCCTTGGTGTTTCAGCAACCATCTAAGGAAACCACCATTCTTTCCCCTATTTTACACACGAGGAGGTGGAGGCTCTTAGGGGGTGGTATGACTGGCCGGAGATCACGCCCACAGCGCTGGCGTGGGTATGGGAGCCCCATCCAGGGACTGAGTTCCTTCCCAAGGCCTGCTACCTCGGCTACCCACCATGAAGCCCATACACTCCATGCCCCCATAGCTCCTAAGTCCTCTGGCTTTAGGCCTGGGCAGGGGCCCATGGCCCTCCCCACCTCCCCTCCAGCCCAGGGCCTGGCTGGTCTGACCTGCAGTAGCTGCCGCTGACCATTCCATAGACCACGATCTCCTCACACAACTCCAGGGCAAGGATCATGGTGAACCAGCCGGTGCTGAGAAAGGAGCCTGACTGCCTCCTGAGGGTGAGGGTGGAGGGGTGGAGGGACACCGTCAGCCGGGCTCATCCCCAACACCCAACATGGAGCAAGGGGCCTTGTGGCAGCCTCAGGCCTCGGCCCTCTCAGGGAAGTGGCACTTGGTACTTCCCAGCCAAGGATCCCTCACCTCAACCTGTATAGAAGGTGCCCAGGGTAACCAGGTGCAGACAGAGTTAGCCCAAGGCATCAGGGTCCCAAAGGTAGACCTGGACATAAACCTAGGCCTGGTCAACTCCCCACCAGCCCAATAGGGTTTAAGCCAAGCTGTGCTTTGCAGGGCCTGAGCAAACTCCTGGGTGATAGGTGTGGGGGCTCTGGCCACATCTTCTCCTCATCTAAGGGACCAGGCCTGGGGAGACAGCACAGCACAGTAGTTGAAAGTTGGGGTGTTTGTCTGGTCTTCAAAATGGTCTTCCATTCAAACCCTGACTCTGCTGTTGGGCATCAGATTTGCTTGTTAACCTCTCTGAGCCTCATGACCCACCTGTGAAATAGGGAAAATTCTAGGTAGTTATTCAGGAACAATGTCAGGCCAGCCCTCCACTCCCCCACTTGCAGTGAGGGGCCGTGTAGTCCCAGGCCTCTGCTCTGTGGAGCAGCAGCACTGGATACCCTCCCAGCTGAGGGCCACCCACCTCGACCTCCCTAGGGAGCACATGAGTTGATTTATTCATTCAAACTCACACCTCCCACATCCTGTGCTTGCCCTGGACCTGCCATACCTGGTGATAACATTCCCAAAGGAAGGAGATACCTACTGCCAAGACAAGGAAACAAAGGAATAGGACAAAGAATGTCAGGGCAGGAGGTGGGCCTTTAGATGGAATTGCCAGGGAGGGCTTCCCTGAAGAGGTGACATTTCGCCCAGATCTGAGAAGAGGCGGCAGTCATGAGATAAGGAAGAAGAACATCCATTCCAGGCAGAGGGAATGGCATGTGCAAAGTCTTCCAGGTAGAAATAAGCATGGGTCTCTCAAAAGCCCCAGAAGGAACCACATGAATGAAGCAGCCGAGACCACAGGGGCAGACAGGGGTGGGTCATACAGACTTGCAGGCCACAGGAAGGGAGGAGGTGGGGAAATCATTCCCCCTGAGGTGCAAAGCTGCTGAATTCACTGCAGTTGAAGAGCTCAGATGGCAAGGCCAAGGAAGGTAGCAGGGAGACCAGCCCGGGGCTGCTTTGAGGGAAGAAGACGATAGTGGCTTAGATCTAGGTGGCACCTTGGGCCACAGCATGTGGCAGATGACAGTACGAGCGGTGTCAGGGGCTCAGCCCAAGTTTTTAGCTAAAACGCCAAGGTGGATGGTTCTATTTCCTGAGTTCTAGAGGCTGGGGGAGAAGCAGGGGTGTGAAGGAGGGGCCAGCAGAGGTCAGGGTGTTCTCTTGGGTATGGGATAAAACGAAGCCTTGAACGAGAGAGCTTAAGCCAATGCCTGGTGCATGAAGAGACCTGCTATTGGTATAACTGATACTTTGACTATCTGGAAGAGATGTCAGAAACCAAGTCAGATCTCAGAGCATCCCTTCTAAAAGGGAGTGCTTGAGGCGGCACCTGTGGCTCAGTGGCTAGGGCGCGGGCCCCATGTACCGAGGGTGCCTGGTTGGAACCTGGTCCTGGCCAAACTGCAACATAAAAATAGCTGGGAGTGGCTCGGCGCCTGTGGCTCAGCGGGCTAAGGCGCCAGCCATGTACACCTGAGCTGGCGAGTTTGAATCCAGCCCAGGCCTGCCAGACAACAATGACGGATGCAAACAAAAAATGGCCGGGCACTGTGGCGGTTGCCTGCAGTCCCAGCTGCTTAGGAGGTGGAGGCAGGAGACTCGCTTGAGCCCAGGAATTGAAGGTTGTTGTGTGCTGTGATGCCACAGCACTCTATCCAGGGTGGCCGCTTGTGGCTCGGTATAAAAAAAAAAAAAAAAAAAAAAAGCTGGGCGTTCTGGTGGGCGCC
>CAUYON010207207.1:0-28708 GCA_963573935.1 Arctocebus calabarensis
TTTTTTGAGACAGAGCCTCAAGCTATCACCCTGGATAGAGTGTTGTGGCATCACAGCTCATAGCAACCTCCAATTCCTGGGCTCCAAGCGAGTCTCTTGCCTCTGCCTCCCAAGTAGCTAGGACCACAGGCAGGGCCTCAACACCCGGCCAATTTTTGGTTGCAGCTGTCACTGTTGTTAGGGGGGGGGGGGGCAGGCTGGATTCGAGCCCGCTAGCTCAGGTGTACGTGGCTGACGCCTTAGCCCGTTGAGCCACAGGCGCCGAGCCAAGAATAGTTTCTTGAATGATAAATTCTTCACCGGGGTCTTGAACATTCCAGTATTCTATTTTTCTAGTTTTTTTTTTTTTTTTTTTTTTAAGAGACAAGTCTCACTTTGTTGCCCTTGGTAGAGTGCTGTGGCATCACAGCTCACAGCAACCTCCAGCTTTTGGGCTTAGGCTATTCTCTTGCCTCAGCCTCCCAAGTAGCTGGGACTACAGGCGCCCGTCACAATGCCCGGCTATTATTTTGTTGCAGTTTGGCTGGAGCCGGTGCCCTACCCACTGAGCCATAGGTGCTGCCCATTTTCTAGTTTTTTAAATACTGCTTTCAATACTAAAATGCTCATGGAAAACTCCAACAATTTCAAAAGTACAAAAGAGAAATAGAACCTTAAGTCACCACATTTTTTGTAAACATCTTTTCCCACCTCTCTCATAGAGGTGCATAATTTCTCATAGAGAAAGCTTACCTCTTACCTAATATAGATTTATTATGCATGTACATATTATTTTACACAAGTGGAATCATTGTTTTAATGCTGTATTTTACAATGTTTCTCAGTCACCACGATAGTATATTTATTTCTATTGCTATAAATATAATTTACAAGCACAAACATTTTTAGTGTATTCTGGGTTTGCTCTGTCTTAAGAATGCATATTTTTCAGTTACAAGCAAAGTCCTATTCGGGCTATAGCAGTGATTGTGGAAATCATGGTGACACCAGTGTGGGGCCTTGGAGAGTATTATGTTAACATCACGTGTGCCTCGGAGAGTAGACGCATTCCCCGAGCAGGATTTTCTATTAATGGCTTGCAGCATTGAAGTTATAATTTAATTATGGTTATTTTGGTTAAATTGTTTACACTGATTAACTTTGCTTTCTTGCCTCTTACGTAACATTCCCTCTTGAATACGCTGGGTTTCAGATCTATTATAGTTAAGAAAAACATGTAGCAATAATCTGGTCAACAAAATTTGTTTGCCTAAAGGATGTGATTCAGTGATTAGAAGCAGAAGTCGCCTGCTGAATTGGAATAGGAGACAGGGTCTCCATGTCACAATAATGTGCCCTGGGCTGGGCTGCTCTCCAGCCTGACTGCAGAGTCCTTCAGCTAGGGCGTCGCTGAAGTGGATGCTAAGAGGGTGCTTGTTAGAACGTTATGGACAGTGTGGTCAGCACATTCTCAGAATACTAATTTTACTAGGAGTTTGAAAGTAAAATCAAGGAGCTTTGGGTCAAGGCCCTCATATGTTTTATGTGATGGTGGTGACACCTTGTATCTAATTTGATGAACATTCTTCGCGGCTTGCAGACATGTGGCACATTGCTGGGTTTTCCAGTGTGTTGCGGTTGAAACAAGGGACTGCCTCAAAGCAGGGTTTCTTAGTTTCTCTCACTTAACTCATCCACGGAGGTTCTAGCAGATGCCCGTGCTCGCTAGGAATGAAGGCTGTTTTCTGTACATTATCACCAGTGAAGATGGTGAGATGGTTTCTGTACTCTATATGAAGAGAAAGACAATCATTTTCACAGTTTCCTTACCTTAGCCGATGTTAATTTCATAGCACACGTGCTTAGGAGATTTGGATGACCCCACTTGGGTGGTGGGGGCCCCATTCTCTCCACCTCCCGACCACTGCTGTAGTTCCTTTTGCTTATGGTGGAGAGCCGGTGGTGCCCAGCCACACGGTGCTCTTTGAGAAGGGGATGCTTTTTCATTTGAGTGCTTGTATTCTCAGTAACTGCTGTGGGGGTTTCTGAAACTCAGAATGTGTAATATGTGCTGGGACGCTGGGGTTAGGCTATAATGAGCAAGAATAGATTTGGCAAATGAACATTTACTTATAAGTTATCACCTTGGACTATAAAATTTTGTCAACGAGAAGGCATAGGTCTCCTTGAAATACAGAGACTTATGTTTGCATGAGTACCAAGGATTATTTATTTTTCTAGGGGATATAATGAGGATGGTTTACATTCCCTGAGAGTGCAGTTGCTACAGTAAGATAAGGCTCTTTGTTTTTGTGCTGGGTACAGGGGTCAGGCTCCTTCTGAGGCCGAGCTGAATTACTTGAGGACTGCCAGATCCCTGGAGATGTATGGCGTTGACCTCCATCTTGTCTATGTGAGTAATATTTAATTAACGTAAAATACTTTAAGCTGATGACGTTTTTTCTTTAAAAAGTCACTGAGACTCTAAAAGGGAAGCTGCAGCTCTTTTGTTTGGCAAGCAGATGATATTTTTTTCCTCTGTGTATTTTTCTAACACAGAGCAGCCCTTGCATGGATTAAATCCTAATGAGTTTTGCATAAAAATCTATGATTCTATTTTCATGTGTAGAAAACAATTAACTGGGCTTGAAAAAACAATCTGGATAACAGCTCCAAAGGGTTTAGCGAAAGAATGTCAAAACAATTTAAAATTGGTCTATAATTGATTGTTTTAGACAAATAGGAGAATTTTCCAAAAATGGATTTTATGGCTATAAATCATAAGTGAAATGACTTGCCAGGTAAAGTAGACATGAGGCATTAGTCCAGTCTGAATATTTCTGGTTCCATTTCTGGTTGGATGTTTAATTTTCTGTTGGTATGAAGGTTAGCACCTGCTAAAAGTATTACTGCCTTAATAGAATTTTTTTTTTTTCCAGAATTTTTTCCCGAGTGGTTTATTTAAACTTGCTGGATGTAGTCAGTGAGCAGTTATACTGAATCTGCATTGAATGTTCTAGATCCAAGTCTTAACCTTTGAGCCATTTCTCTTAGGGTATCAATTGATCATTCCATTCTATACCAATAAGATCGAAAGGCCATTGCCTTTGGTATTGTAAGAGTTGTAGTTAGCAATAAGCACATTTGATTATTTGAGCCAGGTGCCTTATTCTTTATAGGTAATGAATTGCTGAAGAGTATATTTCTAGACTGAATTTTTGTCAGTTGAACCATGGGACTCAATTTTTAAGGAGCCCTGATAAAGCTTTCTGCAATGCAAATAACAGTCATACATTCTTTTTTCTCATATGTCTTTTGCTGCTCATCAGGGTTTTCTAAAAGAATAAACCATCTCGTATTATTTTTAAAGAGTTAGAAGCATCCCTGGGTATACAGTCACTCTGGCAATAAAAGATAAAGATTTTAGGAAAGCGTTATAGTATTTCACTGCTATTAGAATCAAATCTATTTGGTTATTAAATGCCTCATAGTACTGTCCTTTAAGAATACCTCTAAAACTTTGCAGAATCAGCTTTTCCCCTCCTAGCCACATTAATCTTGTTAGGTTGTCAGAGTTTTAAAAAATGAAATTCTATAGGAAATTTGCAAAAGGCATCTTCTACAAAATGCTTCTACTTTGTCTAATGTTTATCCTAATTTGTAATCACCCTTTTGTTGGTAATAGGAATTTATGGCAAATGAGCTAGATTTATTAGCATCTTCCATATATTCCTTTAAGACTGAAGTTTTAGAAAGTGGGCCACAGCTGGTATTTTTCTAAAACATGTTGTCTTATATTCTTCATGAATGTAACTTTTCAGGCTAGTCTTTAACTTCGAGTAGATATAAATTTAACACAATTCTGTATATGTCCTTGGTACCCACTCTATCTGTGACTTTTTCAGTTTTGGATCCCATGTTCTTAATTGGGATATATCATTGTTTAGAAATAATGGTCTCTAGTCTTTATCACAAGAGATTGGATTTTTAAATTTTGGGGCAGTCTTAAAGTTAAACGTGGAAGTAGGAGGGAGCGCTTGGGAGACCTCAGAAAGCTCAAGCTCAAGTGTGTGTTTATTGGTGGCTGCCTGAATTTTCTGGAGAGGGTAGTGATGGTAGTGAAGCTGACCTCATAACAGTCCACATCAGAGTCAAGACGAGCCAGTGAAAAGCACCCTTGAAGGCAGCCTGAAATGGTTCTTAGTCCTGAAGTATGTTGGAGAGTCACCTGGAACATTTATGTGTTTTTTGCTACTTTGGCCCCTACCTTGGAGATTCTGGTTTAAGTGGGCAGCACCCGGGCATCAGCATTTAAGCTGCATGGGTGGTTCCGGTTAATGTGTGGCTGAGGTTGAACACCACTCTCTGAGGGACACGGGGCAAGTCCATCAGCGGCCTCAGTGGTAGTCTAGCTGCCTTTTAATGAACTGAAGTTACCAGTATGGATTAATACTAAGAAAAGTTTTCTTAAAAGCTTTGAAAGGCGTGAGCAGCAGGTTAGCTGTTATAATGGCTTAGCTAGCTGTCTAGGTCAATGTCTTCCAGAAATTAAACCAATATTAGTACAACACATTACGTTTGTAGCCAGTTACGGTTCAACAAAAAACTTTTATGTGGATAAATTCACCGTTATAGGCATGTGTTTGTTTTTGCAGGGAGAAAACAAGTCTGAGTATTTCTTAGGATTAACTCCGGTTGGTGTCGTTGTGTACAAGAATAAAAAGCAAGTGGGGAAGTATTTCTGGTAGGTATCGCGGGAGAGCAGGGCTGGTGTTAAGGTTGGGTAGCGGGCTGATGAGACTTGTGTGTCAGTGAGAGTTAGGGGAGAGAAAACAGGTATGGTTCCAGTGGTTGATTTTTTAAAAAGTGACAGTAGGTGTGCATTTTCTCCCAGAGAGACAGGGTGTGGTGGCTCACGCCCATAATCCTAGTACTCTGGGATGCTGAGTCAGGAGAATTGCTTGAACTCAGGAGTTCGAGACTAGTCCGACCAAGACTGAGACCCCATCTCTAAAAGTGGGCTGGCGTTGTGCTGGGCGCCTGTAGTCTCAGCTTCTTGGGAGGCTGAGGCAAGAGTATCACTTGAACCCAAGAGTTTGAGGTTTCTGTGAGCTATAACGCCACGGTACTCTACTGAGGGTGCCAAAGTGAGACTCTGTTCCCCCACACTCTCCATTTTTTTTTTTTTATCCTAGGGCACCTTAGTATATATTTTCTCTGTAAATTTTGGGCACCGTGATGCTGGACTGTCTTTACAGGGAAGCTGTGTGCTGTGGGATTTCCCATCCATTCTAGTGTGCGCCCCTGGGCTGTGAATCTAGGACTGTTAGCTCTGAAGGGGGAAGGATGGGAGAGGCTGGGGACCTTGTGGGCCTGCCGTGTCAGTGCTGCCACGGCCAGGCATTCTAGCTTGTCTGTGCATGTAGCAGAGACACAGGACAATGAGAATGGAAGTTTCCTTAGGGCGATCATAGCAAAGGACATTCCGGGGGCTCTCTACGGCCACACAGCCATACATAAAGAAGCCAGTGTTCACCATTCTTTCCCATTGGCTACGTCTCTGAATTTCTGAAAGATTAATACCTGACACCAGCAGCTCCACCACCACCTTCTGCTTTCTTTTTCAGGCCTCGGATTACAAAGGTTCACTTCAAGGAGACTCAGTTTGAACTCAGAGTGCTGGGAAAAGATGTGAGTTTTTGTGAGCGCTTATCTGAAACGGGTAGGAAAGTCGTGTGTGCTCATTTATAACTTGACATTGTGAAATAAAACTGCCATGTTTTCTTCAGCGGCAGCCACATGGAACCAGATTAATTAACTCATGTGGAACTTTCCAAGGAAAGGAAGGGGAAATGAGTAGAAATGAATAAGATGGTGAAGGACAGGTATTGTTTTAGTTTTAGCAAAGGAAAACAAAACCACTCTAGGGCAGCTGAGAGAATGGGAGGTGATTATCTTTATCCGTGTAATTGCTTTTCAGGACTGTCTGAAGGGAGGGGCCGTATAATCAGAGGGTATACCCTGATTTGGAACTGCAAAAACATGTCCTCATTTTGCTCTGAAATTAATTAAACAACCTGTTAGGAGTCACTCTTCGGCTCGGTCCCTAGTTGAGCATGATAGACAAACCAGATGGAAATTCTGGATGCTTTCAGGGAGAATGCAAGAATGCAGTGGTGTTGACCTTCCCTCCTCAGCTGGACGGTCTCCTCGGGAGTGTGTGGGTAGTGGGCACGGCACTTGTCAGGGCCGGGATGTGCTTTCCTGCCTTGACAGGGCGCTTTGAGGAGCCCGGTCCGAAGAAGGCAAAGGTGCTCAAGCTTGCTTTTGATCTACCTGTGAAAAGAATGCTCCCTTGAAGTGCTGTTACTGGAATTCATATGTTATGGGATAAATGAGAAAAAATGTGGCACATAATCATTATTTATTGGATACATGAGTGAAAATATGTAGGAGAATCCACCCTTCTTTCACTTTGATATTATATGCAGAACCAAAACTAAGTGAGTGGGGTTGAAATGGAGTTCAGTTGATTTTCTTAAAAAGAAAATCAGTGCTTTGGCTCAGCGCCTGCGGCTCAATGGGCAAAGGCACCAGCCACGTACACCTGAGCTGGCAGGTTCGAATCCAGCCCGGGCCCGCCAAACAACAATGCCGGCTGCAACCAAAAAAAAAAAAAAAAAAAAAAAAAAAAAATAGCCAGGCGTTGTGGCAGGCGCCTGTAGTCCCAGCTACTTGGGAGGCAGAGGCAAGAGACTCGCTTGAGCCCAGGAATTGGAGGTTGCTATGAGCTGTGATGCCACGGCACTCCATCCAGGGTGACAGCTTGAGGCTCTGTCTAAAAAAAAAGAAAATCAGTGCTTTTGCACCCAGATGCTGAGACACAGGAGCCGTAGCTGTGGCCCCGTTGGGGTCTAGCATGTGGCCGAGAACCTCATGTGAGGAGGCCTTCGGTAAGCGTCTGTCGAGTGAGCAAGGAACAGCTGGCTTCTGGGGACACTGCCCTGCCGGTCAGAAAAACCTGATGCCACTATTGGTTCTCCTCCTAGGGAAAAAAAATTATCTGGTGCCGAACTACATGGCATCCTGCCATTGACTGATAAAACTGGATTTGGAAATGAGTTTTAACTTGCCAGGAGGGGAAAGTCCAGATTTTTAAAGAAATGGATAGCCAGCCCTGATTAGACATGTCACTCTTAAATGACGTGTCTAATGTAAGACTGAATTAAAATCATTCAAAAAGTACAATAGGAATTAGATAGTGGGGTTACGTGGTTTCCTCCCTGTCCTGCCATTAAGTTACACATGGATCATAATTAATCTATATAATAGGAATAATGCAAAAAAAGGTCTGTAAATATATTGAAAATAACATTTCTTTTTCAGCAGAATAAAGAATAAGACTTTGTGGAAGCATTACTGTTATTTAAAGTATTGTCTCCCCTTATACTTGCTATCTTTGTGAGTGAGGTCCTTGGTGAACCACTATTGTGATATTACAGTGTCTTAAAGGTATGTTTACCCCTGGCTCAGGATAAATATTTGGTAAAGTCACAGCTAATGGGAACTTTCAGTTTCCTAGACATCACTATTAGGCAGAAATAACAGCAACAGACTTGATGTCATAGTGGTATTTTTCAAATGGCTGTCTTCGTAGTGTCACCTGGTTGGTTCCTGCTTACTCTTCTGAGGACTCCCCTCTCTTGCCTCAGCCTCCCACCCAGCTTTGAGACGAAGTACATGTCTGGGGACGGCTGGGGCCAGTGATCTTCAGTAAGGTAGCAGCATAGGGCGTATAACTCAGAGGTTTGAGTCAAAGGGTTTTTGAAAATTGTTATAAATAGCACATTAATTTAGCCAAAGCTTTCTATTTCCTAAGGCTGCCTGCTTGCAGAGTCCTTTCTGTTTCCCCATCAGGGTACTTTTCTGAGAGGCAGTGATTTACGTAATGGTAGAATTAAGTTGATTATTATAAAAACCTAACTGCAATCACAGTTTGAATTAAAAAGCCCCTTAAAACCTGTCACCTGGAACAGCAATCACATTTAGCATGAAGAAGGGTTGAAATGCTGAGTCTGCTGGTTTTCTGGTCCGCTGGTCTGGTCAGAATCTTAACTCTGTATGTTCAGTGCTTTTAGGCCAAATTCAGAGACATTTCTATATAGTAGTTACCCTTCAAAATATAGGTACTGTGGTTTAAATAATGCCTCACGGAAAATTTAAACATTTAGTATAAAGATCTTGTTGACTATAGAAAATCTGGTAAATACAGTACAAAGAAGAAAATTAAAATTACCGATCATCCTAAAATTCAGAGGTGACAATTATT
The DNA here is from genome assembly GCA_963573935.1 of Arctocebus calabarensis. NCBI lineage: Eukaryota > Metazoa > Chordata > Mammalia > Primates > Lorisidae > Arctocebus > Arctocebus calabarensis. The sequence continues at coordinate 8,309 of CAUYON010207207.1, forward strand.
AATATTTTGGTATAATTGCTTCCAGATTTTCCTTATTAGTATAAGTATATATGCACATATGTGTATATATATATATATGTGTGTGTGTGTGTGTGTGTGTGTGTGTGTGTGGGTCATTCCCTCTATGGTTTTGTACATATTTTTATACTTAATAGTATAAGAATTTTACTTTTTTAAAAATTTATTCACGTGTGAGAGTTGGGCATGGTGGCTCACATCTAAAATCCTGGTACTTTTGGAGGCTGAGGCAGAATGATCTCTTGAGGTCAAGAGTTCAAGATCAGTCCAAGCAACATAGCAAAACACTGTCTCTACAAAAAGTAGAAAAAGTAGCCAGGCAGGGTGGCTCGTAGCCTGTATCTATAGTCATAGCTACTCAGGAGGCTGAGGCAGAAGGATCACTTGAGTCCAGAAGTTTGAGATTGCAGTGAGCTATGACCACACCACTGTCCTCATGCCCTGGCAACACAGTGAGCCCCTGCCTCAAAAAAAGACAAATTATTCGCATGCACCTGCTTGGTATTTGATAGGTTTTCTTTTTTACGTATTTTAATTTGTTTTCTTGCTATTATAGATGCAGTTTTTCCCTTCCACTATATATATCTTCTAACTGGTTTTTGCTAGAAGAAGGGAAAGCTCTGGAATTTCATGTGATTTTTCTCGGATCTGACCATTTTGCCAAATTCTTGTATTCCAGGCAAGAGTTCTTAATTTCATTCTCATAAATTTTTAGGCATATAATTATACCATTCGCAATTAAAAATAATTTATTCCCTTGGGTGGCGCCTATGGCTCAAAGGAGTAGGGCACTGGCCCCATATGCCGGAGGTGGTGGGCTCAAACCCAGCCCTGGAGTTTATATCTTGTTTATATCTTTATTTATATCTTGTAGATTGTTTTTGTCGGAACTTCTAGAAGAGTATTAAGTGATATAGCAACATAAGGCATCTTGGATTGGTTTTGATTATATTGAGAACACCACTACTGTTTCATCACTGTGTTTCAGCTCTTGGTTTTAGGAACATGGGTTTATTACTGAGTGCTGATTTTTAAAAAATTTATTATCAAATGGATGATTTTCACTGAATGCCTTGTGAACCAAGACTCTTGCTTATTGATTAATTAATTCAACAACCTATGCTTACTTTAAAATACAGGCAAGAGAGGACAGTGGCTAAATTCCTGTGGGTTAGGGTAGCACCCTTCAAAACTCTGTGGGATTCTAGCTGTATCCACCAAAGTTTCCAGGATAGGAGCAGTCCTGGTGGCTTGATGATGTTTGGCCTGAGAAGCAGGAAGGATGGAGCTGCCATCACGCAAGGTGGGGAAGGCTATAGATAAAAGCAGGCTTGGGAGGAAGAGCGGGAGTCCTGTTTTGAACCTTCTGAATTTGAGATGTCTTTTAGAATCTGAGTGGAGATACCAAATAAGAAGTGGGCTATGAGTGTGCTCCTCACCAGGGTCTCAGCCAAACACACAAATTGAGACTCCATTGGCACTTCCTGGTATTCAAAGCTTTAAGACTACGCAAAATCACTGGGAAGATGAGTATAAATGAGAAAAGAGGGAGAACCAGCAAAGAAGGCTGAGAAGGAGCTGCCGATGAGGTAGAAAGAACACCGGTTATGTTACCCTGGATGCCAAGAAAAGTCATATATTAAGGAAGTGTCAGATAATGCTGATAAGTCAAACAGCGCAGGACTGAGAATCGACAGCTCAGTTTGGGAGTGTAGGTCATTGGCCAGGAGCGTTTCAGGGGATAGGGAGCTTCAACCCAGCAGTTCCTCTCTGAGGTCTGAATATCCTAGAGATATAATAAACATGTAATTCTGTGCAGCACTTACATAAAAGGCAAAAAAAAGAGAACTCAGAAATCCATTAATAAGAGAATAAACAGGCAGGTCATGGTGGTTAACACCTGTAAACCCAGCACTTTGGGAGGCTGAGCAGGAGGATCCCTTGAGCTCAAGGGTTTGAGACCAGCCTGAGCAAAAACAAGACCCTGTCTCTACTAAAAATAGAAAAACAGCTGGGTGTTATTGTGTGCACCTGTATTCCTAGCTGCTCAGGAGGCTGAGGCATGAGGTTCGTATGAGGCCAAAAGACTGAGGGTGCTGTGAGCTATGATGCCCCAGCACTCTACCCAGGGTGATGGAGTGAGACTCTGTTTTAAAAAAGAGAGAGAGGGGTGGCACCTGTGGCTCAAGTCCCACAAGCCAGAGGTAGCAGGTTCAAACCCAGCCCCAGGCAAAAACTGCAAATAAATAAATTAATTAATTAAAAAAAAAGAGAGAGAGAGAGAGAGAATAAGGCACAGCTAGGGGTGCAGCAGCATCAGGATGTGAGAGTCACGGCTAGGGGTGACCGTGGCCAGGACAGACTGCAGGTGGCACAACCTGGTAAGGTTCAAAGCTGAAAGTTTTGGAGGGAAGGAGAGAGAATGGTCTGAAAGCAGCGGTGGGGAGAAAGGAGGATCCTGCCCCACTTTCAGGCTGAATGCTCCAAGATCCGGGGGGACAGAAGGCACGGCCACCACTCGCGAGGCCCACAGTGGAAGCTGTGTCCTCCGAGAGCCCCAGGTGTCCAGCAGTGCACGGGGGTGGAGGAAGCGTGAGCACACGGCCTGCAGAGCCTGGGGGAGTGCTCCGAGAGGGCACCGGCAAGGGTTTGGGGATGTGGGTGGTGGAGAGACGGATGAGAGGATGCGCCGAGCATTATTTGGGAGTAGCTGCAGAAAGGGAGGTGAGGGGCGTCATGAGAACTGGTGCAGTGGCTGTGGGAGGTGGAGAGAGTTGGGTGTCCACGTCTGCCCCTCACCCCAGTGAAGAGGGAGGTGGGGCAGCCCCAGCACACTGCCTGCTTCAGTCTGACCCTTCTTAGGGGACAGCCTCTCGGACCTGCACGTGCTTGGTCTGACACTTGCTAATGGACTTGAGGACATACGGGAGACTGTGTGTTACCTCAGACTCTGGACTTCACCTTCCACGGTCAGGTCTGCGTTTTGGACCGAGCACTCTGGCTGCAGGTGGGACACCCCCAGGTGTGAGGACAGAGCAGACGTCAGGAGGTGTGACCCGGGGGGAACAAGGAGAGGGGCCTTAGCACAGAGATGGAGGGAGGTGGGCAGATTTGGCAAGCATTTAGGAGGTAAAATTACTCTGACTGGTAGCAGATGGAATGTTTTTGTGAAACATGAGGAGGAATTTGGGATCGTACCCAAATCTCTTGATTTGGCACCAGGAGAAGGTGTAATCCCCAGCACTAAGCCCAGAACTTGGCACCTGGTACGCACATTTGTGGAGTAAGGGAGAGGCTGAATAAGTGAATCTGTGCTTGCCTTTATGTATAATGCATCCTGCAACTAACCTCAGCTAAACCCACCCAGCGTGACAGGATGTAGGACCACAAGTTTCCTGGCAGGTCTGGCCTTGAGAAATTGGACCCACTGGGCAGGACTCTCGGGCCTTCTGTGAGGAGAGTCCATGGGAGTGATGAGGGCCAGGAGTTGTCACTGTTTAACAAGCCCAAGAAGACCTTGCTTAGGTAAGGTAGGATTCCTTTCACGTTTTAAATTTCATTATAGATTAAAAAAGAAAAAAAGAACTTTTTCCTTGAAAATAATTCCAAATTCACAGAAAGTTGTAAAAATTAAGATATTACCTAGAACGCGTTCATCTACTGTTACCCGGATTCACTTACTGTTAGATATTGCTCCATTTCTTTACCATTTGTCATCTCTCCCCACTCCAGTCCCCACAATTCTTTTCTGAACAATCTGAGGGTAAGTCACATGTGGCATAGACTTTAAATGTTTCGGTGCATAGTTTCTAAGAACCAGGTTATGCTCTGATGCGACCCCAGGACAGTTATTGACTTAGTACATTTATATGGACAAAATACTTTTATCATCTGTCTTCTAGATTCTAATTTTTTTGGTGGAGATAATAATGTCTGTTACAGCATGTTCCTCTTCTGGCGTAAGAGTCAGGTAGCCTCCTTTAATCTGGAACATACTCAGAGTGTCATCTTTTATGACATTGACATTTTTCTAAGAATGTGATTACACCTCCCTGTTGTAAAAAACAGAAAGTTGCTTGCTTTGTGTTTTTCTGCTTTCTCCTTGCGATTAGGCTGAGATTATGCACCCCTGGCTGTACAGCTGCCAAGGTGAAGTTATGTCATCTGGAGGCCCATGATGGACACTGGTCCCTTCTTGGTTGGCAAATCTGGTCACTCGGTCACCCGGTTGCCTGATTTCTCCGCTGTATAATTTCTGTTTCTCCCCGTGTGACTAATAAGCAGTCTGTGGGGAGAAGCTAAATAGTCAGCTTCTCTTTAGAATTCCCTGTAGATTTAACAACGTTCTTTGAGGGTTCTTGCCTGATCCAATTGTCTACTAAGATGGCTGCAAAGTGCTGGCTTTCTGGCATGAGACAACCCTGGACGTGCCTCTGTAAGCAGGAGGCCCTGTTATTTGCTTATCTGTTGTCAGCACTTATTAATTTCTATTTTTCAGTGGTTGTTAATTCACTATTGTACCTACTATTTTGATGTGGATTTGGTCATGGAAAGTCCTTCAGTCTGGTTCCCGTGCCCTTTGGATCTGTCCCCATTATTTTGGGGTACAATCTTCTTTGTTTGGTAGGAATGTTTCAGGTGCGTCTTCTATCTACCCTGCCCCCACCCTCGTATGTCATTTCTCCAAGAAGCCCTGGTTTATTTTAATGGGAAATAGCCTAGACTGGGTGCTAGATGTGGTCAAGGCTGCTGTGGTGACTTTGCTACTTAGCCTTTTCAGTGGACAGAGCTAGGGAACATGTGCCCGTTTCAGACCTGAACCTACACACACAAATGTAAGCATATGCTTCTATACCTGTGCATATGAACATACACAAATTGACACATACTTGAGAAGGCACCAGTTCACATCATGCCTGTCATCCCCGTCCACACCCACAGGCTTCTTTCTTGCCTGCCCCCATTTCGTAGTGTATGTCTTGTCTTTGGCCATGAGAACTTTGGCTCCTGCCAACACCACATTCGCTCATTTGTTCAATTCTAAAGTACATGTCAAATAATTTCAGAATTTCTTGAGTCAGCACACCGAAATAGATAATTGTTGGTGGTTCTTGTCACCTCCGTAGACTGCCTAGCTGGGACTGCTGTGTCCACGCGAGCTCTGCGCGGTCCTCCTTCCTTCCCTCATGACCGTGGTTGTGGACTCATTTGAAATCTAGGCTTTTGTTCAGTTTGGGTTCAGTTACAGTTCCCTCCCCTTTACATCTTGTTTATGTAATTTTATTTTTTGAACATGTCTAAGGCTCGCTTGCTTCTAGAACTCAAAACTTTACAAAACGGCACACGCAGGAGTGCCTCTGACCCCCATGCTCCTCCCATCCCTTCCTAATAGATGACCCACCTCGGTGTTTTCTAGCTTATCCTGGTTCTTTTTGTAAAGGTAAGTATTGTTCCCTTATTTTCCATCTTTCTTACCTGAAGGGTGGCATGCAGTATGTAGGCTTTTGAACTTCGTTGTTGGATTTTTCTTGACTTAGTATTATCTGCTAGCAATCTCTCTGTGCCAGTTCACCGAGCACCATGTGGTTCTTTCACACACAGCACTCCATCCAGCGTTTAGACCACTGCTTCTTCAACAATTTTCTTACACACACGTTTAGGTGGTCTTCCTAAACTTTCCATCATTTGGCAGCTTTCCGTGCGCTCACTTTTGGAGAGGTATCTGCGGGATAAATTCTGAGGATGGGGATTGCTCGGTCACAGGGTACCCACCTGTGTAGTTTCCTTTGGTCTTGCCGGGTCCCTCCCTCCCACCCTCACCGTTGGTTATTGTACCATTTTGCATTTCCACCTACAATGCCTGAAAGCACTGGGACTACAGATTTCATATTTCCCCCCAGCTATTCCTAAGTGAGGTTTTCATGGTAGTATTTGGATCCTGATGCCACACAGGTTGGACTCTTTCAGACTCAGGGAGTGACTGCTAGACTTGGGGCCAAATAACTTCCCTCACGTCCTCGTGTCTCACTATCTGCACAGTTATGTTAAATCTGCACATTTAACTTCCTTATCTGTAAAGTGAGGGTGATGTCTGTCTTGTGGAGCTGTTGTTAGGTGGAAAGCTCCTAGTCCAAAGTCGGATTGCAATTGGCACCCGCTCCAGCTGTCTGGATCGGAACCGTCTTGGTGTTACACCACTTAGAGCTACTGGAGTCTTGAGCAGGAAGGGGCCACAGGGCTCACCTTGCTCTTGGCCAGTCTTGGCCATTGGATGGGTTGTGTCTGGGCAGTAAGGAATCTCAGGTTTTCCAGGCCCATACCTTTCCTTTGCTTCATTTGCTGGTGTGTTTTGTTGAGTTTGTCCGTATTTTAAATATATGGGCCCTTCGTACAGAAGAAATGAAAATTCTGTAAAAAATCTGAGTGTTGATAGATCTTACCAGCTATACCTTCATTTTAAGAAGATTTATTAGACCTCTTTTACACATTTCTAAGATTGAGAATAAAAGTTATTTTATTAAAACCAAAATTAAATCAATCTGCAAATATATTAGAGAAATGTTGACCTTTTTGAAATACTACAGAGCAGATGGGGAAAAGATAGAGTAGAAACAATAATAGAAGCAAATCACCTGGACCTTTAAGCTTATGTCTGTGAATTCCTTCAAATGGAAAGCAGAATCAGCTCAGCGTAATAGTTTTCAAAGTTTGCTGAAATATGACGTAAATATTCTCTAATGTTTTGGCTCATATTCTCCTGGAATTTTTGGAGAAAAGAAAGTAGCAGGAGAAGCAATACCATCTAATAGATCCTTCCCAGTTCTATAATTTATGATTCTATGAACTAGGATTATATACAGTCATTCATCAAGTGGTCAATTTACTCCCCTGTCAATGGATAAAATGGTTCATTTAAAAATTTTTAATTTCAAAATATTAAGAAGTCAGAAATGTTTTTGGCACATTGGTATCTTTTAAAATGCGTAATCTTTTAGTGTGCTCATTACCTAGTACTGGTGGGTAGATTTTATTCCTCCCCCTTCTGGATTTCCAAGGACCTTGGCATCTATTTTTCACGTTTAGTATATACTTTGAAATATAATCCACATGGCTGACCAGAGTATTAGAATATTTTTGCTATTTTTGTTCTTTTATTGTGAAATATAAATGCAGAATGGAAATTAATTTTCACTAAGTGCTCTGGTGAAAGGCATCATGCTTTTTCAAGGAAACCTACATTACATACATTTCAAGAAAAATTAAAACAAATAACTTACATGTGTTTAGAGAGGTGTTTATGGCTAGTGAAATATTTCCCAAACTGAATACTTAAACTACAGTTCTCTGAAAGAAAGTTCTTTGCCGGAATAAATTAGGAGAATAACCCACTTCTTTAGCAGCTCTTGGAGATTCACAGTAAAGTTAGCACATTAAAATGTCTGAGTCTTTAAACCCAGTCTCTGCCATTCTTAGTTGAAGGTAGAAACCTTGTGTGTTAATATTATGAGACACTAATGTAGTAAGAAACACTTTGCAGAGCTTGAAATAAAAAAAGAAACTTGAAAGAATAAAACATTTTATTGTGTCTTAAAATTTCCTTCTGACTTCTGTTTCCAAGTAATGGCAAAATTGGTGGATTTTGTTGCAGAGTTCACTCTGAATTCATTAATTGGGTTGAACTTAGGATGCCTGGAAGAGAGAGCAGTGCAAATGTGAGGAAAGCCGTGAAAACTCTCTGCCCCGTCTTGCACGCGTTAACAGAGTTCAGTTTTTAAAAGTACAGTCACTCAGTTTCACCATTTAGAAAGATAAAATTTCTCAAAACATTTATGATTTTATAATCTCTCTTTGGCATGTATTTCTGGCTGAAGAATAATGTTTTTCTCTTCTACCACTCGCCTTCCTTTGCTGTATCAGTTATTAAGAAGAAAAGCACTTTAGTCATTTGCTATCAGGCTTCTAATAATTTTTGGATTTTCTCCCAGCGCCTAAAGTAAATTAATGATTGCCAAGTAAACATAAGTCTAATATGAGTGGAATAGGGAACAAAGGAACAACAACAAAATAATCTCGCAGTCCTTCAGATTTATATAATCTTTGCACTTAAAGCCTCTTCTCACCTCTCCAGGTCCTGGAGAGCCAGAACCTTCCTGCGGCTCTTCGAGTATGTATCTGCATAATGACTTCATCTCCTTATCCTTATAAGTACTCATCTCTTTTGCTCTTAAATAATGAGCTACGCAGTGTTCCTCGGGTTACTTCTAGTGACCTTGGAAATGGGACAATTTTATAATAATGGGATGAAGAAGATGTTCATCCTCTGAGTCTTGGGAGGCTGTGCAGGGCTAGCTGTCAACTGCAATAGGGAAGAGCAGTCAGGGCACAGGTGCGCACTTACCCGGACTGGAGGCCCCAGGCTGCTGTGTGCCCGGCCGTGTGCCATGGTCTGCTGCTCCACGGGTGCAGACCTGTACAGCAGACTGCTGTTGGGACCCCTACAACACAGCGGGAAGCGTTCGTGTATCTAAACATAGAAGGGGTGCAGTGAGCGTGTGGTTTTATGATCTTAGCTCCCACTACCGTATATGTGTTCCATTGGTTGACTGACCTGCCCTTATGCAATGTACAACTAAATTTTTTTTTTTTAAAGAAAACTGAAACAATAAAGACGTCCCCCGCTGAGCACTCCTGCCCCAGGAGTTTCTGTGATTTCCTGCATCTCCTCCTCCCATCACCTCCCCTCCACCCCTGTCCCTTTAACTGTTGGGGAGATGCATTCTGAATTCACGGACTTGGTTTCTCATCTTTGAGCTTATAATCCCTACCCCTTTCACAGAACGATTCATTCCATGAAATGCAGTCACCTCCTTTTAAATCCGTTTTGACCTTTCCGGGTCACTTGAGATGTCTCATCTCTCTTCCCAGTCTCTCTGATACCATCTCCTGGTTTAACGTAGCATCCCACACTCCACCTGCACCCCACCTCTATCCATTCTCCATGTGCTCCCTGAGCAGCCCCTTCACTCTCGGCTGCGGTGGTCTGTGTCAGCACACGTGAGCTCTCCGGGGTTCTGCACCTGCCTGCTTACTGGCCCACCAGGCATGCCATGGGCACCTCAGAACCAAAGGATCTTACCCTGAACCGACTGTCTATTCCCTTGCCATCCAAATCCCCACTTTCACCCACTTGCTGTATTTTAGTAGTTAGCAGCTCCCGGGCCAGAAACCTTCCTCTGCCTGGCAAGGTTTTGGAATGACAGCTGCCTTTTCTGTAACTCACACATGTTGGCTTTGTTCCCAGCATTCCCTTCATTTTATAGCAAAACTCCTAAGTTGGGCACCATCATTCCAGTTGGGCTTGGGGGAAATTTCATGCATGTAAAATGTTCTGTCCTTACTAAAAGTGGGAGATAAATCATTTTAATTATTCCTCTGTGCTGATAATTTTGTATTTATGTGTCCATAGAAATCTCATTCCAGAGGCATTTCTGTATTTGAGCCTTGAGTTTGTTTGTTAGATTTGAAACGAAATCAGCAATTATGTAACTTCACAGAACTTGCGGTCTATTATTTTAGCACTCATATTTTGCTTAGTTTTCTATTTAATCACTCAAAATAGCATCGTCTGCAAAATTACTGTAGACTTACAGGCATGCCTCATTTTATTGCCCTTCCTTGATATTGCATTTTTTACACCCTGAATATTTGTGGTGACCTTACTGGGTCGAGTCGCAGGTCAGCAGTATTTTCCCAACAGTATGTGGTCACTTTGTGTCTCACTTTGTGTCACATTTTGGTAATTCTCACAGTATTTCAGACTTTTCCGTTACATCTATTTTGGCCATCTGTGATCTCTGATGTTAATATTATAATTGTTTGTGGCAACACAAACCATGACCGATGAGTCTCCCAGCTTAATTGATGAAAGTCCTGTATTCTGACTGATCCACTGAGCTGCCGTTCTCCCATGTCTCTGTCTTTCCTTGGGCCTCTCAATTTCTTTTCTTTTCTTTCTTTTTTTTTTTTTGAGACAGAGCCTCAAGCTGTCACCCTGGATAGAGTGCCTTAGCATCACAGCTCACAGCAACCTCCAATTCCTGGGCTCAAGTGAGTCTCTTGCCTCCGCCTCCCAAGTAGCTGGGACTACAGGCGCCTGCCACAACGCCCGGCTGTTTTTTTGGTTGCAGCCGTCATTGTTGTTTGGCGTGCCCAGGCTGGATTCGAACACCCCAGCTCAGGTGTATGTGGCTGGCACCTTAGCCCGCTGAGCCACAGGTGCTGAGCCACAGGCGCTGAGCCAGGGTCTCTCAATTTCTAAGACACAACAATATTGAAAGGAGGCCAATTAATAACTCTGCAATAGCCTGTGAGCATTCAAGTGAAAAGGGTTGCACATCTCTCATTTCTAATGAAAAGCTGGAAGTTATTCTGCTCAGTGAGGGAGGAATGTCAGAGCTGAGGCAGGCAGGAAGCTAGTCCTCTTGTACCAGTCCCCAAGTTGTGAACTCAGAGGAAGCATTCGTGAAGGAAATTCAAAATGTTACTCCAGTGTACGCAGGGATGATAAGGGAGCAAAACAAAGCGTATTGCTGATGTTGGGGAAGGTTGATGGAGACGTCTAGAAGGAAGATGGATCCAGCCACAGCATTTCCTTAAGCCAGAGCCTCATCCAGAGCAAAGCCCTAAGTTTCTTCAATTCTATGAAGGCTGAGAGAGGGGAAGAAGGTGCAGAAGAAAAGTTTGAAGCCAGTAGAGGTTGGTTCAGGAGGCTTAAGGAAGCAAACATCTCCATAACATAAAAGTGCAAGGCAAAGCAACAAACTATCCATATGTAGCTAATTTCATCGATGGAGGTGGCTACACTGAACAGCAGATTATCAGTGGAGATAAAATAGGCTTCCCTGGTAAGAAGCCACCTGGGACTTTCACAGCTGGAGAGGAGAAGTCAGCGCCTGGCTTCAAAGCTTCAGAGGACAGACTGACTCTCTTGTTAGGGGGTAATGCAGCTGCTGACTTCATGTGAAAGCCAGTGCTCACCGACCATTCTGAAAATCCGAGAGCCTTTATGAATTATGTTAATTACTCTGCTTGTGGTCCGTAAATGGAATAACAAAGCCTTTATGATAGCACATCTGTATAGGTTGGTTGATTGAAAATCTTATGTCCTGAGCTACTGCTCAGTAAAGATTCTTTTCAAAATATTCCTGCTCATTGACAATGCATCTGATCCCCCAAGAGCTCTGAGGGAGATGTACAAGATTGATGTTTTCATGCCTGGTAGGTAGCACAGGTTAAATCTGTAGCCCATGAATCAAGGAGCAATTGACTTTCAAGTCTCATTATTTAAGAGACAAACTTAAGGTTGTAGTTGTCCCATAGGTAGTGATGATTCCTCTGATGGATCTGAGTAAAGTTAAATAAAAACCTGGAGAGATTTTATTATTCTAGATGCCATTAAGACCATTCATGAATCACGGGAGGAGACCAAAATATCAACAGTAACAGGAGGTTGGAGGAAGTTGATTCTGGCCCCGTGGATGACTTTGAGGGGTTCACGACTTCCGTGGAGGCAGAAACTGTGGAAGTGACGGAGGTGGCAAGACAACCAGAAACGACTGTGACTGAACTGTTGCAATCTCATGATAAACTTGAAAAACATCAGTTGCTTCTTATGGATGAGAAAAGAAAATGTTTTTTGTTTGTTTGATTTATTGAGAAGTTTTGAGAAGAAATCTACTCTGGGTGAAGATGCTTTATAGCATCTTAAAGTTGAAATGACAGAGAATGGCAGAAATGTAGTTGATAAAGCAGCAGCTGTTTGAGGGGGTTGACTCCAATTTTGAAAGAAGTTTTACTGTAAGTAAAATGACATAAAATAACATTCCATGCTACAGAGAAATCTTTCATGAAGGAAAGAGTCAATTGATGTGGAAAACTTGTTACCTTACTTGAAGAAATTGCTACAGCCGCCCAGCCTTCAGCACCTTCCAGGCCTGATCAATCCCCAGACATCGGTATTGAGGCCAGACCCCCCATCAACACAAAAAGCCAACTTCTGAAGGCTGAGATGATCGTTACCATTTTATTTTAGCAGTAGAATATGCTTAATTTTGGCGTGTGTATAGGTTTTGGATCTAACGCTATCACCCACCCAGTGGACTGCTGTACAATAAACATGTAACTATTACATGCGCTGAGATCCCGAAACATTTATGACTCACTTTATTGTGATGTTTGCTTTACTGTGCTGGCCTAGAGCCGAGCCTGCCACATGTCTGAGGCCTGTACATTTGTTTCTCAGTATCCACAGGGACATTGGTTCCAGGAGCCCCTACTCCCCTCACCCCTGCAGATACCAAAATCCAAGGATGCTCAAGTCTCTCAGATAAAATCGTGCAATATTTGCAGCTGACCTATGTGCATCTTCCTGTATCGGTTAGAATTATCTCTAGGTGGCTTTAGTACCTAGTATAATGTAGATGCCATGTAAGTAGTGGTGATACTATATTTTTAAAATTCTGGGTTTTTTTTCAGTTTTTTATTCTGAATATTTTCTATTTGAGGTTGGTTGAATTTACAGGTTGAATTTATCCTCATGGATACAGAGGGCTGATTGTACCTTTAATATTACTTTGTCTCTCAAATATACAGCATCAAGTACCTACTAGATTAAAATAATTGAAATTTGTTGTATGTTTATGTGACATTGTACATCTGTCATATCATTTAATTTAACTCACCTCATAACTTGATGTAGAATAGAGAAGCTGAGAATCAGCGATGTGATCAAATTTCCCCAGATTACACTGTTGTGGCGACTGCTCCTTCCGGTGGCTCCCTCTGAAATTCTTTGTATGTTGGTGTGAGTGTGACAGTAATCAGCTCAAGACTGGACTCGTGGGCATCTCCTTTTTATTGGGAGTTGATTTCCACATGGACTGTGTTTTATTTATCAGTGGTCTTTGTGAGGGAAGATTTCACAGCACTTCAGGGCCATTGCCCATATTATCCATAGTCATGGCGGTGCAGATGTAGGTAATGGGGAAAGGTGATTGTGCTAAGACTTGGTGGAATTTCTGTTGTGTGATTTTAGTTGATGTAGTGTGATTTTAATGCAGCCCTCCAAAAATAGTGACCTATTCTTTGCTGTTAACCATTATCTCTCTGCTTCTTTGAATTTTTGTTACCCTAGGGAGAGGTCTGTGGGTAAGTGTTGTGGTCAGTAATTCACATCCTCTTTCTCTCTTCCTTAGTGCAATGAAACCTCCTTCTTCTTTGAAGCTCGAAGTAAGACTGCTTGCAAACACCTCTGGAAGTGCAGTGTGGAACATCACACCTTTTTTAGGTATGCTAGTGTGAAAGTTTCGCTCACTGAGAATGGCATTTATTTTTATAACGAATCTGTTCTTTTGACAAATAGAAGTTTAGAAGTGTTTCATTAGCTTTTCTCAACTTCTAATTCTCTGGGTTGCATCAAGGCAAACACATATACACAGGTCGGACATTATCTTGGGAATTTTGTTACTCTGTTGACTGACTCCCGTTCAGGTTTTCATGACAATCGATCATACCAGATGTGATAACTGTGATGCACAGTGCTCCTGGGAGGTGAAGTAAGACGAAGATAGAGAAATTGACCATCGCACTGTGGGGACATTTTTTGTTTCATATTCTTACATTGTAAAGATGAAAGAAAATTGTAGCAACAGTATATTAAGCTTTAATGTTTTTAAAAATTCATATAAGATTGAATTCTTCCCCTTATTCCCATTTGGTTTGCGTGGAGCAATTTCCCTGAAAATCATGAATTGGAGAATTATTCCTATGAAATGACCAATGTTCTTGATATCGTTTGCATTGGGGGTATTAGGGGAAGGATTGGCCCAGAAAGTCTTGTGCTGCCTCCAGTTCAGTGGGGCTGTACGAGGAGCTGCCCGTGATGGCACCTGTTTAAAGTATCCTGGGAAAGGTACTGGAGTGTGAGGTATAAATAAGAGTGAGTTGCCACATCTGATATGATTAACTGTCATGAAAACCTGGACAGGTGTACATCAACATAGTGACAAAATTCCCGAAACAATTTAAGCAGAGAAGCAAGATGATTGCCCGCTATAGCTCCTGAGGGAAATGATCTATACAACAGTCTTCAAAAGTATCAGTATTTGATGTTGTATACATAGGAAGTCCTAGGGTCTGGTTATGTTTCATACATTCGCAGACATTAATTCCAGTGGAAAAAAAATAAAATATTTGGGCTAGCTCCATTAAACACTGTGGCAGTATTATGTCTTTATTTTCTCTTCTTTTCAAAATTAATTAGAATGCCAGAAAATGAATCAAATTCATTGTCAAGAAAGCTCAGCAAGTTTGGATCCATAAGTTATAAGCACCGGTACAGGTAATTGGCATTTTTTTCTCAGAATGTGTGAGTGTAAATAATTCTTTTGTCCACATATATGCATAATATAATTGGTGATTTAATTTTTTTCTGATAGCGCCAATGTTTTTTGTAATTATAACAGTTTATTAAAACTTTCTTGACAAAATTTATTTTCTAGATTTATTTATATTTGACATCTGCATTAGCTATATTAAGTTAGTGGGCTTTTAGAATGTGGTAGAGCTTATTATTGTTAGAAATTTAAAAAAAAGAAATTCATTTCAATATAATTATCACTTATTTCTAATTAGGTTCTGTGAATATGAATGTGGATAGTCTGAATAGCAACTGTGTCTTTAGGACATTCAGTTGATCCCCTATTTTGACACAATATGTATTTTACACTGTCCATGGAACCATATTTTTCTGCAACATCCTTTTGTGCAACTACATGTAGTAATGTCACTTCATTGATCAGTTACTAAGTCATGTATTATGCTAAATGTTTTCTGTTTATTGCTTTATTTAATTATCAGTCTTTCTGCAATATGCCTGTTAAAATTTGAGGAAACTGAGTCTCAGAGAGGATAAGTCACTTCTCAAAGTTACCCAGTGGGGGAGCAGTGAAGTGGGATCTGCACCCTGGCCATCTAATCCCAGAGTTCACACTTTTAACAGTAGGGACACTGTTAGGCCATGGCAGAAAAAGCCTGATCATCATGCCACTAGGTCAGTGCTTGGGTCGTTTTTTAATACCAGCACTAAAAATGGAAGTGCTGTCTTTTGTATGCAACTTGTATGGACCTGGAGACCATTACTCTAAATGAAGTTTCTCAGGAGTGGAAAAACAACCACATGTTCTCACTATTAAGTAGGAACTAAATGGCAGGTGTACGTGGGCATAAAGAGAGATGTAGGACATTGGAAACCAGGAGGGGAGGGGAGGGATGAAAACTTTCCAGTTGGGTACAATGAACACTGAATGTCCTGACCTAAGCATCCATGTAGGGCACCCACATAACCCAAACATTTGTGCCCCTTAGTATATTTTGAAATTTATATATATTTTATTGTTTGGGATTCAGTGACGGTATAAAGAATTAGGTTACGCTGATTGCAGTTGTTAGGTAAAGTCCCTCTTTATTTAAAAAATTTTTTTGGTTCCCATATCAGATTTGATATTTTGAAATTAAAAAAAAAAATTAAAAATGGGAATGGATCTTATATTTAGAAAAATCATTTGCTTTGTTTCACTTTAGTCTGTTCAGTGGGAAGCCTGTGATGAGTGAGGCATGTTATTAGATGCCCAGAGATACAACCAATCAGGCCTAAATGCTGTGCCTTCCCCGGGCCTTGGTGTTGTTCAGGCAGTGAGGCAGGCCCCAGGCCTTGCAGAGCCCAGGCAGGGTGTAGAATTGCCACCTAGGGATGGGACAATCTACCATTAGTTCCCCTAGAGACATATTGATGAAATACTTCCTTAGGAGATGTGAAAATATAGTCAAGGCAAGCTTTTGCAAGATAGCAGTGCTGTCTGCATACCAGAATTTTATTCTTCTCCTTTATAACCTGATTTTGGGGTCTTAAATTTGAGACCATAGATAATTCAGAAAGGATAGATTAATATCACATATTCGATGCATTCATCCTTACATATTATTCACTTGGATATTCACCCATTTGGTGACTGAAAAGAAAACTTAGCTGTTAGTGTATTATAGACATTGTTTTATTTGTGGGAAGGTATCCATTGTTAGCTAAATATTTACCTTCAGAGTTTTAAGGTTCTCCCATAGATTACAATTACAATTATGAGGAATTTAAGGAAAAATTATTTAGTTTTATATTGAGAAAAACAGGTGATAGTGTTCGAGCTGTTCTTCTGTTTGTGGCATAAAACATTGCCAAGATACAGAGAGGATATATAAATCTATTTCCTTGTCACTGAAATGGTGCCAGTGAAAAGGCATCTGTCTTAACATTCATACTATTAAAATTATAATTATTCTGTTTAGCATATGCTATAGTTGGCTTCCACAAACTTAACCATACCTGATTTCTCAAATTTATTGAAATGCAAATATTGTGGCTTCTGGGAATTGTTATTAGGAAGCTATTGGATTTTGCATATGAAATATCATTTCTTCCAGGAAAGTAATTAAAGGTAACCTTTGCAGAATGGGAGGCCCTGATAAGTCTGCTCTAATTTCTTGGCTGATGTTAACTGCCTACTAAGTCTTCATGACTCCTAATGCTATGAGTCTGCACGTAGGAAGTACTAAAATTACACCACCCTTGGATGAAAGACCATTCATCCTACTGCCCAGAGCTTAGGGTCTCTGATTACTGCGTGGTCATTAACACACAGACGGTGTTTATTATCAAGACAGGGCAAACAATTAGCCTTTAGTTAGCATCACAAGCCTGTCTTGAGACATTCTGGAGATATCCTGGAATGAAAGCAGAGCTACACACACATAGCCCGCTCTGTCCCCCTGCAGGCTTTTAGAGCATGGGGTATAAAGTGTGATTCGTTTACGTGGGGTGTGAGCGTCTTTATTTTTGTGCATGTGCGTGTAATGACAGAAGGAGACAGAGTTCTAGTCTTTACTCTCTCCTTTACTCTCTCTCTTTACTCTCTCAAATTTTAGGGTCTTGAATTTGACACCAAACTTAATCAATAAAGGATAGAATAACATCAAATATCAAATTCTTGCAAGGTGCCAAAGAGATTCCTACACCTTTTAAAATGATTACTTAGGAAGGACAATCCAGAGCGGTGCCTGTGGCTCAGCGAGTAGGGCGCCAGCCCCATATACTGAAGGTGGCATGTTCAAACTTGGCCTTGGCCTAACTGCAAAACAGAAAAATAGCTGGGCGTTGTGGTGGGCGCCGGTAGTCCCAGCTACTTTGGAGGCTGAGGCAAGAGAATAGCCTAAGCCCAGGAGTTGGAGGTTGCTATGAGCTGTGTGATGCCACGGCACTCTACGGAGGGGGATAAAGTGAGACTCTGTCTCTACAAAAAAGGAAAAAAAAAAAAAAAAGAAAAAGAAAGACAATCCAGTGACCCAGGACAATCTAGATTCAAAATTAAATTTGTGAGAGCAGCTGAGAAGAAGTCTGACATTATAGTTCTTTTATTATTGTTTTATTGTCAGGGACCAATTATTTGAAAGAGAAATTTAATCTTTGATTTAATATTATAGATTGATATGTTCTTCTCTCAACCCCTTAAAATTAACTTTGTCTCTGTTAAGTTTGTGGGAGACCCCTGGTTTTTAACTAATGAGTGACTCGTAACAAGGGTTGTTTGACCTGTGGCCTAAGGGTCATATGCAGATTATTCTAGGACTGTTTTGCTTGTATGTGGTGTTGGATATTTTCTTATTCTCACCAGTGTTTTTTAGTGTTGGTGGCCAAAGACAACTCCTATTCTTCCGAAGTATGGCAGGAAAACAAAGGTTTGACACCCCTGGTACAGAATTTATACACCAGAAATGATAAAGAGACCCTAGAATCCCCCGGGAACCCAGATGTCCTCCTTTATAGGACTTTAAGGCTTAGGAGCTGTCATGGGATTTCAAATTTCATGAAGCATGGAGGTGAGACTATCCTGTCAGAAGGCCCTCCCGTGGGTCAGGTGTTTTCCCATATTCTGCTTTACTCTACACAGTGACCCAGCAAAGGGGGTTTCACGCCCCTATTTCTGTGGATGAGAAATTGGAGCCCCCAGAAAGTAAAGTAATTGAACTAAGGACGTTTACTCAGTAAGGGGCAAAGCTGGGATTTGAACCTGGGTGTCTGTAGTCTTGTTCTTTTCCCTCGTCCTCACTTTGAGGCTGGGAGGTGGGTGACCATGGAAATGACGCTCCGTCCTGTCACAGCAGAGAGCCACCAGACACGCATAGCTTACTCTGTGAATCTTTATGCTTGTCAACCATTTTCTGCGACAAGGAAATAGAGGTTTTCACAGAAGCATGTAAAAGATGATCTTACTTTATAAATCATTTAATTTCTTTTGAGGAGACATTCTCTGATGTTCTGTAAATATGAATAGCATTTGGGGCCATCAAAAGGCTATTTTCCCTTTCCTAGAAGGCTCTGCTTATGGTATCAAACTAGACATATAGAAATGATATTCTCCTACTTGAAGGCAAGGGTATTTACTGGCTCAAGTTCAGCAATTGTGGAGTCAATTTTTTACTAAGATGAATGTTCAGTGAAATCCAGCAAATAAAATTACACGATTCCTTGGGAAATTTTCTGATAAGCCCCATTCCAGGGGACGCGTGCCCTCTTGAATCCTCCTGGGATCTTTGGAGAAGTGGCACTTGGTGTGGGTTCTAGGCCTGCCCTCAGTGTTCCTGGTCTCTAGTCTAGCACAGGTGAGGTGGACAGTACACAGCTGACTGCCATGGCAGGGTTCAGAATGAGGTCACCTGAGGGGTCCTGTGGGGGGCTGCTGTGCACCTTGCCATTTAACCACAGAGACAGTCGCGTGAAATCATTGCCCTTGTACGATTTAGCTCAACATAATCTCTATCATTTAGCTGTAGAGCCCAAAGACTACCAATGACCTTGATTTGTAGCCATCATTCTATTTACATCTAAATGTAACTTTTCCTTTAATAAACTCTTCCTGTTTCTTCTTATAAAAGGTCTTCTGTCTCATATCTATTCCCCTGCTAGAATACACTACTACTTTAATATTTCAGTAAGAATCAGTTAAGAACCCCGTATACTCTTGGTCCACTAGTCTGTGTTTTTCTTCTCTCTGTGAGCTGCAGATGTTCTAATGAGCTGTTTAATTTTGTGGCTGTGTGGTTTTACATTTTGGCTAATCAAAATGTTGCTTTTTCCAGTGGTAGAACAGCTTTGCAAATGAGCCGAGATCTTTCTATTCAGCTTCCCCGGCCTGATCAAAATGTGGCAAGAAGTCGAAGCAAGACTTACCCTAAGAGAGTAGCGCAAACACAGCCAGCTGGTGAGTCACGCGCCCCCAACCCATCAGTGAAATGTAGCAAATAAATCCAGTGGCCTTGTGGTTTTCTCTTAGGATGTGGTGTAAGTCGTGCTCAGGTGGTGACTGTAACCATGCATGCAGGCTTTATTGTTAATACTAGAAATTTTAATTACCTAGGAAACATTCAAGCAGTCAGTAATGATTAAGTGGTCAAGTAGTCAGACTGAATTACCATGACCTGCTTAATGACTGAACTTTCTTTTTGAAGGGGTTTTATCTGAAACAATGTCTCAATGGAGTAGTTTCTTAGTTCGGTATATCTGAAATGAATTCTTAACAAAAGTCTTAAAAAAAGCACTATTGACATACTTTGTACAGAACCCAATTGTTTTTTGGTTATTGTTTTGGTCTTTCACTATGAAATATGATATAGGGGCTCTGTGCCTGTGGTTCAATGGGCTAAGGCGCCAGCCATGTACACCTGAGCTGGCAGGTTTGAATTCAGCCCGGGCCTGCCAAAAAACAATGATGGCTGCAACCGAAAAATGGCCGGGCATTGTGGCAGGCGCCTGTAGTCCCAGCTACTTGGGAGGCAGAGGCAGGAGACTCGCTTGAGCCCAGGAGTTGGAGGTTGCTGTGAGCTGTGATGCCATCGCACTCTACCCAGGGTGACAGCTCATGAGGCTCTCTCTCAAAAAAAAAAAATTTAGGCTCAGCGCCTGTGGCTCAACGGGCTAAGGCGCCAGCCACGTACACCTGAGCTGGCGGGTTCGAATCCAGCCCGGGCCCCCCAAACAACAATGACGGCTGCAACCAAAAAATGGCCGGGCATTGTGGCTGGCGCCTGTAGTCCCAGCTACTCGGGAGGCAGAGGCAGGAGACTCACTTGAGGCCAGGGATTGGAGGTTGCTGTGAGCTGTGATGCCACAGCACTCTATCCAGGGTGACAGCTTGAGGCTCTGTCTCAAAAAAGAAAACATTTGCAAAAGCATGATTGCTTTGACCCTTTGTATGCCTGGCTGTGCTAGGCTGTGCAGGG